>PVIC010003314.1:0-69915 GCA_004025085.1 Thryonomys swinderianus
GAATGTGATGAGGGGAAGGAATAAATATGATACAGAAAGAAAATAAAAGAGCATGTATAAGGGGGGAGGAGGGGGGAGTGGGTAGGGATATGGGTAAAAATGAGAATTAACTTGTGGCATATACTGGTACAAATTTCCCAATGTTATATGTGATTTTGAGATGTATATAAATTGTACCAATAAAGAATTAAAAAAAAAATTCATAGTTAAAAGGATTGTAACACTAAATTTTATCTTTTCTTTTTTTATTAGATGTGTATTTGTCTAAGGCTGAAATTTACAGAAAACAAAACAATTTTACTTTGGCGATTCTCAACTATGCCCAGGCGATTAAGTGCAGGCCTACAGATGCTAACATCTACTTCAGGAGGGGTGAACTTTATGAAAAACAGAACAGAGTACTGGCTGTTGATGACTTTTCTAAAGTAAGCTGTATCATATATAATGTTGCTACTTTAGAACACCATATTCTTCTACTGGTAGTATACAGCAGATGCTTGCCAAAGTGTCCTCATATAGTTTATATGATCAACATTAATTTGATGGAGGATAGAACATAGAGCTTTTATTATTGATGCTGATATTAGCACTACATCCATGCTATTTGATTCATACAAAAGTGTGCAGTGTGGGGCACCGAGACAAGTGAGAAGGGGCTGACTTTCCCAGCATTGTGCAGCCAGAAGGCGGCTCTGTTTTATCTCTCACAGCATTTGATTGGAATTCAAGATAGAACATACTAAATTACATCTATGAGGATTCAGCAAATCAGTAAAAAGTATTCAAAGGGGCTGGGCATGGTTGGCTCACGCCTGTAATCCCAACACTCGGGAGGCAGAGGCAGAAGGATTGCTGAGTTCGAGGCTTGCCTGGGCTATATAGTGAGCTCAGAGCCAGCCTGAACTACAAAGTGAGACCCTGTCTTAAAAAAAAAAAAAAAAAAAAAAAAAAGTATTCAAAGGGAAAAGGGGAGTAGGGGCAAATAAAGAAGGGAAAGAAAAAAATTGAGAGTTAAACAAAGCTCATGTACATAGGGGGCGGGGCTATTGTAGGGTGAGCAGAGGAATGGTAAAAACGAGAGTGAAGATGTGTCGTGTACTGGTACAAATTCTCAACATTGATTGTAAAAAATCAAGTAAAATACAGATTATTCTCAAGATGAAGGAAAGAAATGAATTAGTTGTGGCATCAATCATTCATTATACCTTCATATTCAAAGAAATAAGGGATAACGAAACCTTTATTGCTTTTCCCTTCAGAAAAGAGTTGTTTCTTACTTTTTAACTTTTTTTATTAGTTTATATTCTGTATATATGCATACATTTTAGAAATTGACAACCATCTATTATTTTGATAATTTTTAATTGAATTCTTTATTTGTACATTTTATATACACATCATGATCACACTCAATATTGAGAATTTGTACTGGTAAATGACATGAGTTAGTTCTCATATTATCTCATTCCCCTATCCACTCCACACACCCCCCATATGCATAAGCTTTGTTTCCTTTTTCAACATTATATTTTTCTCTTTTCCCTCATTACTTACCCCTATCCTTTCCCTTTGAATATTTTCTATTTCACAAT
Source organism: Thryonomys swinderianus (assembly GCA_004025085.1). Lineage (NCBI taxonomy): Eukaryota > Metazoa > Chordata > Mammalia > Rodentia > Thryonomyidae > Thryonomys > Thryonomys swinderianus. The sequence goes on from PVIC010003314.1 coordinate 1,593, forward strand.
ATCTGTCATATACTCAAACTCATTTATATCTTCAGTTTCTCATACCAGAGAAAAGGTACAGTATTACACATCTGTGACCTATTTATTTCACTTCTGAGTATGTCCTTATCATTTGTCCATGTGGGTATAAATGACTCAAACTTATGATTCTTTATGGCAGAGTAATACTCAGTTTTTATATTAAAAACCCCCACATCTTCTTTATTCAGTCTCCAGTTGATGGACATATGGGTTGTTTCTAAGATGTAGCTATCACAAACTGAGCTGCTATGGACATGGGTGCACATATGTCTCTGTGATATGATTCTTTTAATTCTTTCATGTATATTCCTTTCTCCTTACCACATTTCTTCCTACCATTTCAAGAAAAAAAATGTCTACTTGCCTGTATCTTACTGTCTCTATTTTGGTCTTTCAATGTTTCTATTTTGGGTTTCTCCTGTAAGAGAAACCATGATTTAACTTAACTATATTTACTGTCTATGTCTAATTTAATTCACTCAAAAATTATAGTAGCAATGTCCATTTTTTAAGCAAATGACTGAAATTTATCCTTTATGGCATGTATATATGTATTTTTTTCTTTTTTGCATGAATGTTAAGGATACTTGCCTGTAAATTTTTTTCTGGGCTTTTGTCCCTTTTTGGAGTTAGGTTAACGTTGACTTTAAAAACTAAGTTAAGCAGGGCTAATTTTCTCTTGTAAGCACAATACCAATTTTACTAGTTTAGAAATACTTATACAAATACCAAATTTTTTATTGTGTACTCATGTACATGTATTTCTCTTAAGGAGTGGTTACATGTACATATTATGGCTTTTAAGAATCTCCTTTGCCTTTCGTCTCTTTTGTCCCTCCTCTTTGGATTCTCCTATTCCCTTTGGAGTACTTGTTGGTATTATTTGTCATAGCTCATGTTATAGCACCCACTGTTTAAATGAATTGAGGCTATTAGGTTCCTGTACATGTCGTATTTTTATTCCTCTCACTTTTCCATCTCCTCCCCTTAGTCTTGTTTCCTTGAACCACTTCTCTTTTGCAAGAGATCTGTCCCCTTATCCTTTTCTATCCATCCTTTATCATTTTCTTACTTTGTAATTTGCCCCACTCAAATGAGAGAAGTCATATAGTCTTTAAGCTTGTACAGCTGCTTTATTGTACTCAATATTGTATTTTCCAGGTATATCCATTTTCCTACAAATGTCTGAAATGTGTCATGGTTTAGAGCTGAGCAGTGTTCCATTATCTGTACATATCATGTTTTCTTTATTAAGTTATCTGTTGTTGGGTACACAGGCTGCTTTCAGAATTGTTCTGCTATGACATTGTTATCACTGTAGTATGATGACCTAACTCTTTGGGGAAGATATCTGGCCATGAGATAGGTGGGTCATATGGAATTTCAGAAACGTGTTAACTAAGGTATTGCATAATGTAGTGATTAAATAGTGAATGAAATATATGTTTTGCTTATCATTTAAAGGGTAGTTATTTCAGGATTTTAAAGACATAAGTATATAATGATAGTTTGTGATGGTGCTATGAAGGATGCTCAAGTATTTATCTTTTTCGGGGACATCAGGCAGTATCATCAGGGAAGTGAATTTTAAAAAAATGTATTAGTACATGTTTGTAGTACATGAAGCTCACGCTGCTCTCAAGGAGTAGGGATATGTACATGATATATCTCAGTTCCTGCTTTCTGCACCTTCCCACTCGCCTCTTTCCCTGCTACTGTCCACAATATCTAATGTTTACATTCTGTGTGATATGTGTACATGACACATACTAAGTTCGGGCAAAATATTCATCTGACTCAGCAGAACTCCTGACTTTTAATTACACGTTCTTAGTCCTTACTACAATGACTGTTTAGAAACAGTGAAGCAATTTAGTTTCCAGCTGCCCTATTTCTTAATTCACCCATGGTGGCTTAGTTATCAAGGACATTCTTCTGCCTGGGGGAAATATTATAAATGTTGTAACTTCTGCTCTTGAAATGACCCACATTTTTTGATTCTGTTTATTTTCTTTTGTCTGGCATCAGTAGTTTAAAAATAGATTAAGTTGACACCTTGAGGTCAAACAAGCCTCACACTCCTTACTGGTTTTTTTCTCAGTTTAAAAATACTCGATGAGCTCCTTTGTGCTTGGTTACCTCTTTTGCACACAGGTGTGTGACTTCCCACATTCTTTCCCAGTACCAACACTTAAAGAGTTTTACAACTGAGCATATAATGATCTATGGTCTCTTCACTCCATTACTTTGTATCAGTGTGAAATGCATGAACCAAGCCACCACCAGTTCAGTTCTCCCTCATTTCAGGAACTACTCCTCGAGGAATCCATTTTTTATTTGATCGAATCTACATTGATGTGATACACTATTTCTTTTTTTTTTTTTTTTGCTTTTTCAGACAGGGTCTCGCTTTGTAGTTCAGGCTGGCCCTGAGCTCACTATGGAGCCCAGGCAAGCCGCCCCGAACTCAGCAATCCTCCTGTCCACTATTTCATTTTTAATAAGGATAAAATGCTGTGAGAAATCCAGTAGAATCCCACTTTTTTGTCACGATTCACTTACGAATTTATATTGAAAATTTCGCTGAGCAAAAACATTAGTTTTTTTGTATAACCTTTTTTTTCTTTTCTCTGAGAAAATATTCCCTTCAAATAATGTGATTATGGATGCATTTCTTAGTATGATATTTAAGTGTAATTCTGAAAAATTTGTCATCTTCCAGTCATTTTCTTTCATATAATCAGAATTTGCTTACTTAGTTTTTTTATATGAAATGTTTATATACCTCCCCATTCCTCTGTAGTGTATTTTTTATGATCCCAAAAGAACAGATGCATTACTGAAACGTGGGAACTATTACTATGAAAATGAATACTGGTATGGAGCCATACTAGATTTTACAGCTTTGTTAAAGATAGAACCGCAAAATTCTGAAGCATGGTAAGAATTATTTCAAATATGTTTATTGAAATTATTATTGATATTTGAAATATTTTTCCAGGAAAGAATATTGCTTGACATGCACTTACTAGTCCTTAAAAACAGTGAATCAATTTTCAATCCCACTAATATATAAAAATGTTGCCTGCACCCTAATGGTAAGGGTAATTTAATGTAACAGGTGTAAATGAAAAGTAAGAGTTATTTCATTTGCATTTATTAAGTATTTGTTACACTATACATTTGTGAAACACTGATCAACACCTGTGTTTGGTTCCTTACATTTATTTTTCACATATGTCCTCTATGAAGTACAGAGAAATGCTTATATACATTTCTGTGTATATTGTAATGTATATATTAAGGTTTGTTCTTCTAATCTTCTTAGGCATAATGTAGTTTTTATTTTCTTGCTTTCTTTTTAATCTATGGTTTGTTTTAAAGGTATTTAAAATGTGTGAATAGTCATTACTGAACTCTTCATTTGCAGTTTTCAGGTGTGAACTACACTTGTGGTAAAAGAAAGCATGCATCCAGAAAAACATAAACTAGACATATATACACATGTATATGTGTGTGTGTGTGTCTGTGTGTATGTTAATGAGTTCACTATGTAAATACCCCTGTAACTACCAGCAAGTCAAGAAAAGAACATTTCAGCCCTTTGGAAACACATAGCTTTGCCTCCCCCAAAGGTAAACACTTTCCTGGCTTTAGAAGGCTCAGCCCATGGTTAGCTGTCTCCAAGGCAGAAACAACAGGGTGGAGAGTGTAGTGAGGAGAGCTGCTTACCCCATGGCATCCAGGAAAACAGAGAAAGAAGGGAGGAGCCAGGGATAAGAACACACCCTTCCAGGTCATGATCCCAGTGACCTTCACCCTCCAACAAGGCCCCAACCCCATAGTTCATTCAGCTATGAGCTCATCAGTGGATGATCCACAGATGAGTACAGTGTCCCTTTCACTATCCAAAAGCCATACCTCTGAGCACATGAAACTTTGGGATTTTTCCAGATCTAAGCTGTAACATCTCCTACATATCTCTTTTTCTAGCTCTTCCTCCCCAGATTTTTCTATTGCTTTCCCAAACTCATATCCATTGCTCTAGGTGGCAGAAGTTAATGTATTTGCCTTTAAATATTTTTCGTAACCACCAACTATGAAGGCTGTTCTGTCCTGGGAAAGCTGAGGCCAGCAAAACAAAGACAAGCTCTCGAGCTAATCCTTCCATGACCCACTAAACAAATGAAATTCAAAAGCACTGTTCCTCGAGCAAAGGTCTGTATTTCTTCCTTTCCTAGCAGTGAGCTGCACTGGGAATAGGGGCTGTTCTCAAGGCCTCCGCTGATCTGAGAAGTGGGACATGGCAACAAGCTAAGGTTGAACACCACAGAAATTTCTTGACAACATCCAGGAGGTTACCCCTTTTATTTTTTTAATTGACTTTCTTGGAATATGTTATACATACATCATATATATTATGATAACATTCAACCTTGAGAGTTTGTACCTTTATGTGACATACCTTGATTCTCATTTTTCCCCTTTCCCCTGCTCTTTGCAACCCCCAACCCTTATACACATAAGCTTGCTTTTTTTTTTTTACTATCAGAGTTTTTCTTTCCTTTCACTTTGCCCTACCCATCCTTCCCTTTTCCTTTCGCACATTTTTTCCTATTTTTACAATACCTATCATAAATTTTGGCATTCACTTACACCTTCAATATTTCCTACCAGAGGAATGATATGGCATTTACACATCTGTGTCCTATTTGTTACCTCTCAAGGTAAACACTCAAGTCAAGCAGAACCTAGAATGAAGTATTTCATACCCTAAAAGAAAGCACACTCCAACTGGATTGTTGTAAACTATACTTCAGAGTCAATGGGGACATAAGATACTCCCGTGACAAACCTCATTAGGAATTTGTACCTGTTCATGACGTATCTTGATTCTCATTTTTTCCCATCCCATCCCCTCCTCTCCCTCCTACTCCCCCACCCCATATACATAGGTTTGTTTGCATTTTTTTGTTTTTAGCATCTAATTTTTCTTCTTTCCCTTCTTTGCTTTCCTCTGCCCCATTTCCCCTTTCCCTCTGAACATTTTCCATTTTTTAATTATTCCAAAGAGCATCCTTTTATTTTTATTTAGAATTAATTTTTCCCATGATCTGTGTTTAAGGTGCTCATATTCATAGGCTGATTGTGAGGGATAAATGACTCTTAGACATCATGTTAGTTGGAATTAAACTACAGGGAATTTTCTTTGTTTTATTTGATGATAGTAATATACATTCATAGTAAGTTTTAACTAGTGTTTTGGTCTGAATTTGATTTTAGGATTTGGCCATTGTCAACATGAATTAAGTCTTCTATTATTTTTTTTAAGAAACATATCAACTGACTTAGATGTTTATTTGTTCTTCAAAAGTGAGAGATCATTCAACTCTGAATATATTATAGCTTGCATTCAGTAGCTGTCTTTCAAGAACAGAAAGCATCTTGAGACTTAAAATACTTTGCCTTAATATTTTTTACTGTACTTCAAGAAATGTCTTATTTTAAATAATTAGGCTTTTACGTATATTTTATTCATTGCTAAAGAATGTCCCAAATTATGTCTCAGTAATTATAAATTATTTTACTGATATGTGATTCTAATTTAAATTCTTACAGTATAAGCCTTTTTAAATAATCTTCATAGTCTACCATTAAGAAAGGTCACACTGAATTTTACATTTTTGTTTTATTCCACTGCCTCAAGACTTTATTCTTTATCAGCTCACACTTAGGATTTGATATGACTGCATTACTAGACCTGGAGTGATCAGATTTGATTATCACATAATAAAGATCTTTTATCTTAAAATTTTTTTTCAGTGGCCCCCTGTTGCTAAGGAGATGAAGCCAGATTTTTCAGTAAGAAAGATGAGACCCCACACTATCATATACCTTGAATTAATTTTTTTTCTCCAACCAATTTAATTTCCTCCCTCAACTAATGCCTTTTTAGAGAAGTAGAGAACCACAATACTTCAACAACTAGAGAAGACTATTTTTTTTAACAAAGCTTAAAAAAAGTTTGTCCCAAGGTAAAAGTAAGAAACGAAATAAAATTGATAAGCAGTGAGCAAGTATATAATTATGTAAACACTAAAATGTACATTATACTAAGTTCTTTTTTTAACTGTAACATCTTTTGAGAAACAAGAAACAATCACAAATATAAAATTAGATGAATAGATTTGACAAAAAGATAAATATTTTGTTATACATGTTAAAATAAATTTTCGTTTTTTTTAGGATGCACCGAGGGAAAGCATATTTTAAAAGGTGCCTTTATAAAGAAGCAACTCAAGACTTTTCTGTTGCTATTCACTTAAATCCTAATAATTGGATAGCATTCTATTATCGAGCATGCATCCTTAGAAAGAGTAATCCTCTTAGAGCACTACAGGATTATAGTGTTTCAGGTACTTTATCTTCAATTGCACATATATACAATAATCTGTAAGGTTGAATGTCTGGGATTTATGGGTGGGAATATTAATATGGGATCGCTATTATGTGTATGTTAGTGTATACTGATGTGTATATACTTACGTGGTGAATATAATTATTTATATCGTATTATCCGTATATTCTTAGAAGTCACAATGGCTAAGCCACAGGTGTTCTTATATCCCTTTCTAGAGTGTGAATGTGTGTGCATGTGTACCTGTGTGTTTATGCATGTGTATGATAGGAAAGACAAGGAAAGAAATGACATAGTCATTTTCTGGACACTTCTTTTTAATTGAATTTTTATTGGTACATTTTATATACAGCTCACAATCATACACAACATTGGGGAATTTGTACCAGTATATGATACAAGTTAATTCTCATTTTTAGCCGCATCCCTACCCACCTACAACCCCCCACCCCTTATATACATGCTCTTTCATATTCTTTCTGAATCATATTTATTCTTTCCCCCCATTATGTTCCCACACTGAATTCCCTTTGAATATTTCCTATTCTACAAAAACTATCATACATTCTAGAACTCATTCACATCTACAGGTTCTCATACCAAAGAAAAGATCTGGTATTTGCATATCTTTGATCTATTTATTTCACTTATTAGTGTGGACGGTCATTTCTATTTCCTGATCAGGCCACAGAAATGGCTTTTCTTTGTTCCAGTAGCTTGTGTCCTGTTCTAAGATTCAACCCATGCACTTGTCAAATACAAAGTTTTTTTACTGTAACATTAAAAAGAAACCTGTAGAATTCTCAGAAGATGGGGGTGTTGTCAGATAAAAATGACTATTTCTACCTTACCCCAAGTTAATGTATTTCTAGTTTACATATATGTCTGACACAGTCCTGTACTTCAAGTAAGTGTTCAGTAAAGAAGTAAACCAAATGAATGAGCCACTTTGATGATAAAGTCAGCTGGAGGCCAGCACACCCAAGAGGGCTATGTTAAAAGAGGCACAAGTCCATCATCATAGATGAGGCAGGGTCTCGAGATCAGAGAACAGCTAGACTCTCACAGTGACAGAGATGTGTGATGATAGTTGCTTGAAAATCTTCAAGTCCATTTGCTTTATGAAGTCACTCTTCTCTTTAATAACCAAACAAAATAACTCTGATGCCCTCCTGATGTGTCCAGAGGAAGATAGTGCCTTACCTCTGCTTCTGAGGCTTCTTGAGAAAGTGGTCTAAGATTCCTGGTCACTTCTTTTGTATAGTTTTGTTCAGTTTCTGCTCAAGGCTGATTCTTCATCTTTTCTCATGTACTGATGTCTTGTGGCTGCTGTTCTCCCTGCTTTGCTTTTCTCGGTCCTTCCTTTGTTCTCCAATGTAGCGCCCACACAAGCAGGTTGTATGCAGTACTCTTAAGCATGCTTTATGGTTCACAGGATAAATTAACACATAACTTAAACTTGCAGATTCTTGTAGGTTTATCTGGCTCCATTGGCTCTTTCCATCTCTGATGCAGTTTAACCCCTGTCTCTCTGGTATTTTCTAAAGAGTTCTCATATTTTCCTCTTCTGCAAGTTTTGGGCTTTTCAGCTCTTCTACTCCCATCTAGGCTAACACAATAAATAAAATCTCTATTATTAAATATCTCATAGCACACTAATGAGATTTTGGCCTCAATATTAATAGGCCAGCCTAGAGTTTTGTCATAATAATAAAAAAGACCCTCAAGATATTTTCTAAGCTAGTAATAGTACTGCCTAATATTGGGCATTTTACTATTTCCTGAACACTGTTCTAATGCTGTATATAATGCAAGCCAGTTCATATTCAAATAATTACATGGTAGATATGTCTTCATCCAGATGTAATAATGAGAAAACCAGAGCATAAAGACATTACACAACTCTAATTTTTTCCTTAAGAAGAATTTTTCCACTGTTTTAGAGCAACCATTAATGTTGCAACTGACTTTTTCCTTGCTAGATGATCATATTGTGAATTGAGTAGTCAGGTTGTTTTCAAGTGATTGTTTATGTCATGTGGTCATTGCCAACCCTTGTACTTTTCCAAATCCAGTACCAAGAACATATCTATTCCAGATTGTGAATATTTTTAACAAAACTTTCCCTCGTAAACCAAAATAGACATGAGAAACTTCAATGATTTGCTTCAAATCTTGTTTACAACCCTCCTAATTCACTAGTATGTTTTTGAAAGTGAAGGTAGAATGAGCAAACGAGACTTAGATGCTCTCCAGATTGGTTACACGTGAAGCACTTGCAGGTGGTTCTTCTTGTCCCTCACATCTGCTTGGTGGGATGTGCATGGTCAAGTCACCTGCCTTGATTCCAAGTTCTGTTTGCCTTTGGGGAAGCCTTTGCAGCTGCCCCTGTTGGCTGGTGAGTAAACTTGAATTCTGTTATGTAGCTTGGTCTGGGTTAGTACCTGAGTCAATTAATTGGCCAGAAATGATATCTTTATGATAGTAACTGACCCTCAAGGATAACGGTACCTTCTGACTGGAGTTAGATGCTAGGCCCATTTTTGCCATGGACCTATGTGATGACCTTGGCAAAGGCACCTCAACCCTTTGGACCATATTCTCCTCCTCTGTAATGGGAGCTGACTGTATTAAATTACCAGCAGGATTTCTTCCAGCTCTGAGGAGTTTGTGGACCATTTATAGCTGCATGTGTTACAAATTGACAAATTTATTTTTACATAGAATATTGTTTTACTCATAAAATCAATCTTCATAGATATGTTACATGACATTTTTTGTAGTAATAATAAAATATGCATAAGGAACAGGAAGGATGTAGACTAAAATATGGCTCAGTTATGGTTGTTCAGAACCTAAATAAGATGCATGCTTTTATTTTTTATTTTTAATTTTAATTTATTGGTACAATTTATATATATAAAAGTTACACTCCACATTGAGAATTTGTACCAGTATATGACAACTTAATTTTCATTTTCCCCTTCCCCTACCCACCCTACAACTCCCTGCCCCTATATGTACAAGCTTTGTTTCCTTTTTTTAACCATCAATTTTTTCTTTCCCCTCATTATTTACCCCTAAACCCCATTTCCCTTTGAATATTTACTATTTCACAATGTCAATCATGCATTATGCTTTTGTTTCTAAAGCTCTCTTAAATGATGGAGATGAGAATATTAGTTGTTTTCTACATCGAGGGATACTCTATACACAGCTAAAATTTTGGTCGCTGGCAGTTTGTGACTTTGAAACTGTTCTTTCTCTAGACAGGTATGATTTCCTTTTTAAAAAATGATTTCAATTTTGTATAAAAATAAAAATAAAAGAAAAAGCCTTCTTTCCATCACTAATGACTTATTTAAAATGAGACAATCACAGATTCATCTTGGGATTTCAATAACACTAAAAATTAGATTATGAATAACAAATGTTGTCTGTTTCAGGTCCTTTTTCTATATTTAAGGGGTTGAATGGATTTCAGGAGTTAAATTTGTGGGTAAAATAAAAGAGGGGTTTGAGGATACCTAGATGAGAGCTTGTAGAAGTTAAATTACTAGACATAGAGGCAAAAATCCTCCATAAAATACTGGCAAAAATGCAGATTAAGAAGATCATAACCCTGACTACCTCAGTTTCATCCCAGGGGATACAAGATTGATTCAATGTTCACAAATCAATAAAATATAACATGCCATATTAACAGAGTTAAGGACCAAAACTATAAGGTTATCTCATTAAATAACAAAACAGCATTCAACAAAATCCAACATCCACTCATGATTAAAACCCTAAAGAACATTGGAGTAGATGGTTTTTATATTAATCTGATAAATTCTATGACAAACCAAGAGCCAACATCATACTAATGGTCAAAAACTTAAAGCTTACAGTCTAAAATCAGGAACAAGACAAAGATGTCTACTATCATCACTCCTGTTCAAAATAGTTCTGGAAACATTGACCATATCAATTAGACAAAAGATGAAGAAGGTAGAAAGACAGGAAGTGAAGAAGTTAAATTGCCATTATTTGTGGATGACAAAATGCCTTACAGAGAAGACACCCAAAACTCCACCAGAAGACTTGATAAACAAGTTGAGTACAGTAGCTGAGTACAAGGTCAACACTCAAGAATCCATAACCTTCTTGTACACAAATAACAGACTCATCAAGAGAAGAATTGGGGAAATAACTCCTTTCACAATAGCATCTGAAAAATTGAAATGTCTAGGAGTCAATATCACTAAGGAAGTAAAAGGCCACTACTCTGAAAACTACAACACTCTGAAAAAAGAGGATATCAGAAAATGAAAAGACATCCTTTGTTCCTGGGTGGGAAGAATCAATATACTGAAAAGGGACATACTTCCAAAACTGTTATATGTCCAATACAATCCTGATTGAAATTCCAACAGCATATTTCAAAAATCTCGAAAAGGCAATTCAGAAATTCATTTGGAAACAGAAGAGACCCAGAATAGCAAAAGCAATTTTATGCAACAAGGACAAGGCAGGGAGTATCACAATCCCCAATTTGAAACTGTACTGCAAAGCCACTATAATAAAACAGCAACAACAACATCATACTAGCAAAGAATCAAACCCAAGACCGATGAAACAGATTAGAAGATGAAGAAATGACTGCAGACACACTCAGCCCCTTCATCTTTGATAAAGGAGTCAAATACCATCAATGGAGGAAAGATGGCTTCCTTAATAAATGGGGCTAGAAAACTGGGTTTCAGCTTGTTGAAGACTAAAACTAGACCCATATCTTTCATCATGCACTAAACTAAAATGAAAATCAAAGATCTAAATATTAAAAGAGAAACAGGTAACCTGCTGGAAGATAGGTTAGGTAGAACCCTTGGAGACACTGGCATGGGTAAAGACTTTGTGAACAAAACCTCAGTCACATAGGAGCTAGCACAAAGAATCAACAACTGGGATCTCATCTTATTAAAAAGTTTCTGACAGCAAGAGAAACCACCAAAAGAGTGAAGAGACAACTCACAATGTGGGAAATTTTTTTTTGCAAGCTGTTTTTTATATATGTAGAATATATAAAGGATTTTAAAAAATCAGACCCTTTAAATTTAAAGACCCACTGACATTTCTCAGATGAAGTAGAGGCAAGAAATAAACATATGAGAAAAAAATGTTCAACATCACTGGTCATTTGAGAGATGCAAATGACAATAATGCTGAGATTTCATCTCCAGAAAAAATGGCTGCTATCAAGAAATCAACCAATAATAAATGCAGGCTGGGCAAGGAGCCCTTCCCCACTGTTGGTGGGAATGTGGACTGCTGCAACCACTGTGGAGATTCCTCAAAAAGCGAGGATTAGAGGTCCCATTTGACCCTGCTATTTTCCTGCTGGGTATCATCCCAAAAGAGTGAAAAGTTTCATATTACAGTGACATATGCGCACCTATGTCTACAGTGGTACAATTTCTAATAGCTAAATCTTGGAAACAGCCCAAATAGCTACTTTTTTTCCAATAAAATTGAGTATTACTCAGCCATAAAGAAAGATAAACGAGACATTTATAGCTATATGATGCAACTTGAGACCATACTCTCAACTGAGGTATATAGGACACGTGTATAAATACTGAATTGTTTCTCTGGTGTGAGAAACTGGAAGTATAAATGACCAAAGTGTATAGCAGATACTGTGAAATAGGAAATGAAATTTCAAATGGCAAGGGTAACTATGGAGGGGGTAAGGGAAAGAAAGGGAGGCAAAGAAAAGTGAGAAAAGGAAAAAATAGAAACAAAGCTCTTGTAAGTAGGGAGGTGGAAGGGTGGTAGAGAGGGAAGAGGAATGGGAAAATACAAGAACCAAGATATGTAATGTAGTGGCACAAAATCGCAATGATTAATATGATCATAATGTACAGTTAAAATATAACAATAAACTTAATGAAAAAAGTTACTAGAAAACCCTCATCAGGCTTTACAATAATAGTAAAACATTCTGCTTGGTATATTGTTGCTATGCAAAAACTGCAGCTCAGTGTAAGGAAACCTATTTTGAACTTCTTCTGTTTAGTGAAGCTGAAGAATAAAAGTCAATACCATTTACACATGATTCATGAAGGTTCATGAAGAAATACAAATTGAAAGTGAAACTCATCAGTCAGAAAGCCAGCTGAAAAACAGAGAATTTAATCAAAATAACTCTGCTTCTTTCCAATGAAAGAAATGTCAAAAAAATTAAAATGAAAATTGTCAAAAAGAGTAACACATCATGCTAATTCCATGCCATCCGGCAGACTGTTTACTTAGGGATCTAAGGTAAACTTTGAACCTGACTTGGGAAAGTCATGAAACATAATTTTATAATGATTGTTTTCTTTTGGCCATTTTTGAGGCCGAGAGGAAGAGTTTCAGGTGTGAAATATCACCAGAAATTTTTATCTGGTAGGAAATTTATGTCCAGGAAAAGGGTAGGGCCTTCCATAAGTTTGGGTAATTGGGTGCGTAGTTGCCTCAGTTTGAATTAGAAAATATTGAACAAGGTAATGTCTAAGGCCATTTCTATATTGAAAACTCATCTGATCCTAAGAAGAACATTTATTAGATATAGAAAAATAACTGTGTAAGTAGGAATGTGGAGAGAATTTTTAACCCCAAGCCAGTAAACCATAGAATTTTACTACTTTGGTTGTTAATCATGGCCTGAACCAAAGGATTCTCTGCATTGAGGGAAACTAAGCTTGTAATTCAAGAGAAATCCATATCAAGTGAAGGAAAAATAATCTATGACTAGGAATATAGGAAGCTTCACAAAATCTGCCTTGAGGGCAAACTCTACATTATTAATTCCTTACCAAAGATTTTAAGTGTGTTTATAATGGTTTTGTGTGTGTGTGTGTGTGTGTGTGTGTGTGTGTGTGGTACTGGCAGTAAGACCTTTGCAATAAAGTGTTTTCCCAGCCCTTTTAATTTTTTTTTGGGGGGGACAAGATTTTGCTAAGGTGCTGAATTGTCCAGACCAGGCTTGAGCTCAAGATTTTCCTGCCTCAGCCTCCCAGAGTGCTGGGAGTAAAGGTTTGCACCAACAAATTTATGCTGGCATTAGTAAGACAATTACAATACTGTGATGTATATTGATGCATGTATTTTATTAGGTTCATTCATAATTGAAGAACATTTGCGTCATTAAAAATGTCTAACAAGATTTTTTTTTGTCTTTTTAAAGAACTTGTACTTTGGCTTATATAAATATTGGCCTCATACATATGTTATACCTGGATAACTACACTGAAGCCATTTGGCACTTTTCTGAGGCTATTAGTATTGATCCTTTAAATATTCAGGGCTACATGTGTAGAGCAGAAGCCTATTGTAAGGTATGGAAGCTTTGAGACTATTTAAGTTTTCTTTTTATCTTTATTGGCACGTTAAAGACTACTGAGTTTTTAAAGTGTTTTGATTTTCTAGATATTTGCTTAACTTTTAATACATTATTTTTTAGCTAACAGAGGGCAGTGGATTTGTAAGCAATGTTTTAAGCAGATATAGTTAACTCATTACTTATAAAGCCTCTATTTATGAGAAAATATTCTATAACTTTCAGTTTTAGAATAATATAGTACCTGCTCCTTATTATTACAAAAACAAATAAGGATGAGTAATAAATAAGTGTATGAAAATTAACAAATTAAAAATAGCCAGAATTTCTTCTCTACAGATCATTTAACATTTTGAAATTTTTCCATGCAATGTGTGTGTGTGTGTGTGTGTGTGTGTGTGTGTGTGTGTGTGTATTGGTGAGAATATACCTTCACAGCATGGGATATGGATATATATATATATATATATATATATATAGTGGTATTTTAACTATTATTTCCTTCAATTTTTTTACACATTTTGTTAAAATGTTTAAAGGATGCACTGCGTTCTTAATGTAATAAATTGAAACAATTAAGTGAACAGTAAAAGCCTCCTCCATCCTCAGATCTGACCTTCCAGAGATATTACTGTAAACTCTCTTCTCCATCCTTCAGCTACCACCCCACCCCCACCCCGAGACTCTCTAATTTCTGACTGCCCACCCACCCCAAGACACTGACATCTTGTCACCATTATAATAACCTCCAGGTCTTCTTGCATCTGCCCTTTACTCTTTTGATGAATCAGCGACATAGCAGCCAACAGGGGCCCAAGCAAAACATGTAATGTTATTTTACTTCTTTGCTCACAGACCTTCAATAGCTTCCTTTTGCCCTTAGATTGAAAGCCAAACTCTACAAAAGTCAAAGACCTACAAGATCCTATTGAAGGTGGCTATTCAGTTCCTTTTGCCTGTTTCTTAAAAATCCTCTGGATACACTGACTTCAGTCAGATAGCGTAGGTTATGCTTTGGTAAAACAACTTCAGACTCTCATTGTTAAAACATTAAGACACATTTTGTGCTCCTACTACATGTCCTTTGAGGATTGCCTGCATTTTCTACTCTCTGTTGTGTACATCACATGGTCCAGGAGGACAAGAGTCCCCCATGTCAGTGTTTACTTCCAGATGATGGAGGTGCAAGACCCAGGGCAGGTTCAGTGTTGTCTCCAGGAAAGCTTGGTTCTCTACCTTGCTGGGGAAGATGTGGATAATTTACAGTACATGGCTCTTTTGCTTAGCCTGACTCTGATGATGGAGCTTGCTTTGAGGAAGTCGGTTCCTTTTGAACATGTGCAGAGCCAACTCACCAGCATAATAGAATAGAAGGATATAGATTCAGAAACTTCTTTGTTTAGAGAGGCAAAAATGTCTATGCAGCTGGTTGAATACACTGTGGTGTATTCACAACTGTGGAATAAAAAGAATAAATAGAATTCTACCAGATAACTTGGGAAAATGTCCATGAAATGTTTTGGGGTAAGAAAGGAGTATAAGTAGGTATAATATGATATTGGGAAAATAAATCAATTAAAAACAATCAAAATCAAGACTTGTGTATGTATATAGAAAAATACATTCTCCTACTATGTGAGCTCAGCCTTCACAGTGAATCTCCTGTCAGGCTTCCTGGAGAAGCCTGGTCTTGGGAAGCTGCCTGTTCACATTGAGTGTCCATTATGATTTCCTCAGTGGAGAGAAATAACCTGTGGGTAATCTAGGTACAGCAGTAAACACAGGACTGCAGAGTTTGGTAACTGCACCAACTTGAGCTAGGGCAATTTAAGAAGCAACCTTCTTGAAAAGTTCTTAAATTTGCTTAAACAAATCTTCGACTTGCTCTCTTTCAATTTTACTACTTCTTGTAGTACAAGTTTGGGCCATTTCTACAGGCATAGCTTATTCCCTACACAAATTAACTTTGGGCACTTTTTTTCTGCCTCATATGTCATTGTAGTTAGAGAAGTGGTTGTTTTTTGGGGGTGATGTGGGTAGTACTCCTTCAGTAATATCTGGAATGGTAGTTAAATTATGTTCCCATTCAGATTATGTTTCTGTGACCAGTGTTAAGGAAGGAACTAATACTTATTGTTCATTACATATTGATGTTTAATAGATCTCTTTTTATAATATTTTTTGTTTTATTTTATCTGATCATTTATCTAATCTGGAGCAACCTTGGTTTTCCTTCCGTATTTTAAGTAGAATTGGTCTTAACTTTCTACTTTTTCCATACTAGTTTAGTAATATGGCTGAAATTTTGGGAAACACATGTTATAGTTCTGGGAGAAGAACCTGAAAAGTTAAATGAAAAAGGAAAACTCATACAATCTAGAATGTGTGACACAATTACATTAATGTGAGATTATATATGTGCAGATACGTGTAACCTTCAAATTTAAAGATAAATGATTTTTTAAAAACCAAAACACTGCATCATAAACCTTCACTTTACTTCTATATATCCTTTTGGTGTGGATGATTAAGAAAGTCATGGGAAATATTTGTAGTAGAGGTTTTGAAGGGATAAACATAAAAAAAGGAAACAATTTTCAGTAAAACTTAAGCTTCTCTCTGTCATTCAACAGTTGCATAAGTGGAAAAATGCAGTGAATGAGTTATCTCGTGCTATCCATCTTCAGCCAGAAAGAATTCAACTGTATATAACAAGGTATGAGCATAGCAATTGAATTCTGCTGGATAACTCAGCACCTGTCACGTTCTTGGGACCTTTAGTTTTCTCTTGATTCTTTTAGCCTTTTCATCGCACATTTAATCTCCAGCAATGACTCTCTCCCAACCAGTAAGCCAGGTCTTAGTTTTGTGGAGCTTTAAGGTAACATTACATTAAACAACTAAGTCTTTTCCTTTGCTATATCTTGTAGCAAAACACAACTGCTTACTGTTTAAGTCTTTAAGACTTCTCTACATTATTAGTTATGTAGTTATCACATATTGATGAGAGAGTGGTCATACATTTTTGAACAGCTGTTTTGATTGTGTCCACAAAGGGCCCCAATATAACTCTCAGCTAATTAAGTAAAAAAAGAAAAAGATACATAGAATACATAGTTCTACTATATCTCTCTCTCAAATATAGTAGAACTTGCTATAAATGAACTCTTTGCAAGTAATCATTACCAAAATTCAGACTCTAAGGATTGATAGACCTTGGAAAATAAAATGGACCAGAGGTTTCTAATAGAAACTTGCTTTGTGTTTCATTCACATTTTGGCAACTTATGTAAATATTTTCACCTCTTTGTGGTCCTTTATTTTTAAATAATTTCACAGCAATAAAATGTATTTATAACATATTAAATGCTGTTAGTTACAAGCAGATTTGACTGTTTTCTTTTTACCATCACATGTCCTAGTTTCATCACATCTCCATGTTAATTTTCACAGTGCCATAAAAAATGCCTATAATTTTCACACTGGTTTTTATGCATATATAAAATGAGTATGTAGATTATAATAATAAAATTTTAAGGAACTTATTATGAGGAATTTGGTCTTAGAAAAACTATTTTATCTGCTTAGAGTCAAACAACTATTATTTCTTCCAGAGGACAGTATCTTCTTATGATGAAACGTTATGATCTTGCAAAATTCACTATTTATCAAGTAGCAGAAATGAACAAAGGTAAGTATAATGAATGGAAAAGCATACTTTTTGATTGAATACCTCCGTTAAGTTTTAATACTACTTTTAACAGCTACATATGAGTAACAGGAAGCCTTCTCTTGAATGACAAATATTTTGAAACTTCACTTTTACATGTGCATAAGCAATTGGTAAAGAGATTCATAATATAATGAATTTTTGAGAGAAGTTATTATAGGATATATCATGTTTCTAGCTTCACTGCTTTGATTTGTGATTGGAATATCAACGTTTTTTGGTAGTAAATAGATTTTGGTTTTAAATTGATTTATTAATTCCTATTATAAATAAAGATTATTAACTTATTATTAAGGAAGATTATTTACTTCCTTAAATTTTTTTTAGATTCTTAGTATTTGGCATGGGCATTGATAAACTTGCCTTTACTTTTAGATTTTACTGGTTTGAGTCCAATACAGCAAGCACACATTTATTCATTTTGTGAAAACCATGACAAGGCCATTCAGGCCTTAGAAGGGGGATTGTGGAATAAGTCAGAGATGACCATGTTCACGTTATTAGCAAAAGCCCAAATGAAGGCTAAGAAAATCAAGGTAAAAAATTTCTACATAACCTTTGTAAAACCTACTAGTGAAACGTATATGTTGTCTTTAGTATAACATTTACATATTTTACTACAAAGCTAAATGACAGTTTATTTATACCAGCATTTATTATACTATTTACTTATTCATTTTGCTATTAACTAACCTCTGTATTATTTCCTTTTCTTCCTATTCAGAATATTGTTCCTCTAAATATTCATTTTTATGTCTTTTGTGAATATGGGGTGGATTTTCAGGAAATACTCTTAGTAGTGAAATTGCTAGGATGCAGAGAGTGTGAATATTTAACTTTCAAGAAAATGACACCTTATTGCATAGGATTGTACCAATTTATTCTCCCACCTGCAGTGTCTGACTATCCCTGTTGCTCTGTTTCCTCAATATAAATTGTGTACCAGACTTTATTTTTTGCCAATTGGATGGACACAAACTGATGTTTCACTGTGCTCTTAATGCACATTTCTCATGTGGGCACCAGGTTGAATGTCTGCTTATGTTTATCAGCTACTTATCTTTACTCTCTTATTAATTTCCTCTACATTATAAACATTTTTATCTGCATCAGTAGTTATAGACATTAAAAAATTAAATTCTGTACTGTTCCTTGATTGTATTCCATGTGTCTTCACACCATTTGTGGCTTGTTTTTTAATTGCCTTTTTGTGTCTTTTGATGAACAGAGATTCTTAGTTTTAATATAGTTGACTATATTTTTAGTTTCACTGCCAAAGTTTTCTTAAAAATCATGTTTAAGGGCTGAGGATATAGCTCATGTTGCCTGGAAAGAAAAAAAAAAAAAACCACATTGAAGAAGTTCTCTGCACTAAAGTCATTGAGATATTATCTTGTACTTTCTGGTTCTGCTTTTTATTTAAGGCTTTATCTAAAGGTGTTTTTTTTTTTTTTTTTTTGAGACAGGGTCTTGCTTTGTAATTCAGGCTGGCCCTGAGCTCACTATGTAGCACAGGCAAGCCTTGAACTCAGCAATCCTTCTGCCTCTGCCTCCTAAGTGCTGGGATTACAGGCGCGAGCCACCATGCTTGGCATTGTGGTATGTGGTACTGATTGCTGGTGGGTGTGAGGCATCATGCCCAGTATCATTGCATGTGGTTACCAGGGACTGAACCAGGGACCTTGCACTTTCTAGGGAGGAACTGGATCCACTGCGCTAAATCTCCAGCATCCTAAAGGTCATTTTTAAAAATTAAAAACTAAAAATTATACTTTAGGTGGTATATAAAAGCACAGAATTGTATGTATTGGGAATATCATGTAATGTTTTGATGCATGTATACATTGCATAATGTTTAAATCAGGTTTACATTAAAACAAATGCTTACATTTATCTTCTCAAACATTTGTCATTTCTTCATGGTAAAAAAAATTGCAAAGCTTTTCTAAATGTACAGATGTTATTGTTATTTATGTCAGTAGCACAGCAAAATTTATCGCTCCAATCTATGTGTAACTTAGTAGCCATTGATCAACTGTCCCTCACATTTTCACCTGCACCCTCTGCCTATCTTTTGGGAACTATCACTGTACTCTCAACTTTTCTGACATCAGTTATTCTAGATTCCATACAAGTGTGAGATCATGTGCTACTTATCTTTTTGTAGATTTTTTTTTTTGAGACAGGGTCTTGCTTTGCAGTTCAGGCTGGCCCTGAGCTCACTGTGTAGCCCAGGCAAGCCTTGAACTCAGCAATCCTCCTGTCTCTGCCTCCCGAGTGCTGGGATTACAAGCGTGAGCCACCACGCCCAGCACTTTTTGTAGATTTTTTACTTAATCTATGGTCCCCTCTGTGTTGCTGCAAATGGCAGCATTTCATCTTTCTTCTGGCTGAGTAGTATTCCACTGTGAACATATATGATATTGTCTTCATACACTCACTTGTTGATGGACACTTAGATGGTTTCTGTTTATTAGCTATTGTAAATTGTGGTGCCCTAAATATAGGAGTGCATGTGTCTCTCTAGTGTACTGATTTCATTTCTTTTGGAAGTAAATAGTAGAATTGCTGATCCATATGGTAGTTCTATTAAGTTTTTGAGGAACCTCTATACTATTTATCATCATAGATATACTAGTTGATACTCCCAATAGACAGTACACAAGGGTTCTGGTTTTTCTTTTTCTTTTTTTTTAAATTTGAATCTTTTTTGGTACATTATATATACATCAAAATCACACTCAACATTGCAAATTTGCACCCGTATATGAGATGACTTAATTCATTTTTTCCCATCCCCCTACCTACCCTACAACCTCCCACCCCTATATATATAAGCTTTGTTTCCATTTTTTTACTGTCACATTTTTTTCTTTCCCCTTGTTACCTACCCCTAAACACCATTTCCCTTTGAATATTTACTATTTCACAATATCTATCATGCATTCTAGAACTCATTTACATCTGCAGTTTCTCATATCAGAGAAAAGACACAATATTTACACATCTGTGACCTATTTATTTTACTTATGAGTGTGTCCTTAAGGTACATCCATTTAAGTATAAATGACTCAAAATTATCATTCTTTATGACAGAGTAATATTCCATTTTATTTTGTAAAAACTCACATCTTCTTTACCCAGTCTAGAGTTGATGGGCATCTGGATTGTTTCCAAGATTTAGCTATCACAAACTGAGTTGCTATAAACATGGGTGCACATATGTCGCTGTGATATGAATCTTTTAATTCTTTCATGTATATCCTTAGTAGGGGAACAGCAGGATCAAATAGGACCTCCAATCCTAATTTTTTGAGGAATCTCTGTACCAATCTCCGTAGTGGTTGCACCAGTCTGCATTCCCACCAACAGTGGAGAAGGGTTCCTGTTTTTCCAGTCTTGGCAGCATTTGTTGCTGGCTAATTTAGAAATAGCAGCTATTCTTTGTGGAATGAAATGAAATCTCAGTGTTGTTTTCATCTGCATCTCTCAAATGGCCAGTGATATTGAGCACTTCTTCATATGCTTCTTAGCTGCTTTTATATCTTCCTCTGAAAAGTATCTGTTCATTTCAGATGTCCATTTTTTAATCAGGTCTTTAAATTTGGGGGGCTGATTTTTTAAGCTCTTTGTGTACTCTAGATAGTAGTCTTTGACAAACAGCTGGTAAAATTTTTTTTCCATATTGTTGATTGTCTTTTTGTTCTGCTGATGGTTTCTTTTGCTGTGCAGAGGTTTTTAATAAGATGAGATTCCTGATTTCTTCTGCTAGTTCTCATGCTATAGAGGTTTTGTTTATAAAGTCTTTCCCTAAGCCAGTGTCTCCAGGAGTTCTACCTAACCTGTTTTGCAGCAGGTTTAGAGTTTCTGTTTTAATATTTAGGTCTCTAATTCACTTTGATTTTAATTTAGTACATGGTGAAAGAGATAGATCTAGCTTCAGTCTTTGGCAGGTTAAAGTCCCATTTTCAAGCACCATTTGTCAAAGAGGCTATTTTTTTCTCCATTGAGGATGTTTGGCTTCTTTGTCAAAGATAAGGTGGTTCAGGGTATCTGGAGTTGATTCTGGATCTTCTAATGTATTCCACTGATCCTCAAGTCTGTTACTTTGTCAGTATCATGCTGTTTTTATAACAGTGGCTTTGTAGTATAGTGTCAGGTTGGAGATTGTGATACCCCTTGCAATGTCCTTCTTTCCTAGAATTGCTTTTGCCATTCTAGGTCTCTCGTGGTTCCAGATGAATTTTTGGATTATTTTCTCTAGATCTGTGAAATATGCTTTGAGATTTCAATCAGTTTGCATTGAATCTATATAGTAGTTGTGGGAGTATAGCCATTTTGATGATACTGGTTCTTCCTACCCATGAACAAGGGTTGTCTTTACATTTTCCAGTACCATCTTCAATCTCCTTTTTCTGAGTTTTGTAGTCTTTAGAGATCTTTCACCTCCTTTGTTAGATTGATTCCTAGATATTTCATTTTTGGGGGTGCTATTGTGAAAGGAACTGACTTCTCAATTTCTCTCTCAATAAATGTTATTTATGTATAAAAATGCTATTGATTTTGGGGCATTGACCTTGTGTCCAGCTATGCTACTAAATTTGGTGATCAAGTCTAGCAGTTGTTTGGTGGAGTTTGTAGGATCTTTTATATAGTGTATCATGTTGTCAGCAAATAATGACAGTTTAACCTCTTCCTTATCTATCTTTATTCCTTTTATTTCTTTCTCTTGTCTAATTGCTATGGCTAATGTTTCCAACCCTATATTGAGCAGGAGTGGTGATTGTGGACATCTTTGTCTTACTCCTGATCTTAGTATGAAAGGTTTTACTTTTTGACCATTTAGAATGACGATGCTGTTGATTTCAGATAAATAGCTTTTATCAGTTTGAGATAAGTCCATGTATTCTGATTTTCTGGAGAGTTTTGATCATGAATGGGTGTTGGATTTTTGTCAAATACATTTTCTGCATCTATTGAGATGACCATATGGTTTTTTGTTCTTGAGTCTGTTTAATACAGTATATTATGTTTATTGATTTACATATGTTGAACCATCCTTGCATCCCTGGGATGAATCTAACTTGGTTAGAATGTATGATCTTCTTGATAATTCTCTGTGTTCTGTTTGCCAGTAATTTGTTGAGGATTTTTGTATTAATGTTCATTAGAGAGATTGGCCTGTAGTTCTCTTTTTTAGTTGGGTCTTTTTCTCCTTTTGTAATCAAGGTAATGGTTACTTCAAGGAATGAATTTGGGATACTGCTTCCCTTTTGTTTCATTAAAAATTTTGAGAAGTAGTGGTATTAACTCTTCTTTGAAAATTTCATAAAATTCAGCAGTAAAGCCATTAGGAACAGGCTTTTCTTTGTTGGTAGATTTTTTAAATTACTTTTTCAATTTCACAGATTGATATTGGGGTGTTTAACGTTTTTTTTTTTAACTTGAATCACTTTAGAAATTCATATGTGTCTAGGAATCCATCCATTTCTTCTACATTTTCCATTTTATTGGAATACAAGTTTTCAAAATAGGTGTTTATTATCCTCTGGAATTCCACAGGATCTGTTGTGATTAACCCCTTTTCATAACTAATAGCATGGAGTTGAGCCTTTTTCTTCCTTTATTTGATAAAGTTGGGTAAGGGTCTGTCAATTTTGTTTATTCTTTTGCAGAACCAGCTCTTTGATTTGTTGTTTTTTTGTATCATTGTCTTAGACTCTATTGCATTTATTTCTGCTTTGATCCTTATAATTTCCTGCCTAGTATGAGCTTTGGGTTTGTCTTGCACTTCTTTTTCTAGTAACTTGAAGTTTAGCATTAGGTTGTTTATATGAGCTTACTCTGTTTTCCTGTTGTAGTCACTGACTTCAATGAACTTTTCTCATAGGACTGCTTTCATTGTGTCCCATAAATTCCTGTAAGGTGTACTGGAGCTATCATTTAATTGTAAAAACTGTTTAATTTCTTCTGTGACCCATTAGTTGGTCAGCAGTGTTGTTCATTTTCCATGTGTTTGTGAGGGTCTTCAAATTTCTTTTGCTATTGAGTTCCACTATAGTCTGACAGTATACAGGGGATAACTTTAGTTCCTTTGCATTTATTCAAACATGTTCTAGTTTGTGGTCTGTTTTAGAGAATGACCCATGGGCAGCTGAGAAGAATGTTTATTCTGATTTTCTTGGGTGAAATACTTTGTAGGCTATTATTAAGTCGATTTGTTCAAAGGTTTGGTTCAGTTTAAGTATTTCATTATTGATTTTTTGTCTAGTTGAACTGTCTAGTTGTAAAAGCGGGGTATTGAAGTCTCCCACCACTATTGCATTGTTTCTCAGGCTTTTCACATGTATTAATATGTGTTTTATATAGTTAGGTGGACAGATATTTGGTGTGTAAATATTTATGAATGTCATCTCTTTCTCTTGGATTGTTCCCTGAACAAGGATATAGTATCCTTCTTTGTCTCTCTCTCTCTCTTTTATTTTTTTGAGATAGTGTCTCACTTTGAAGTTCAAGCTGGCCCTGAGCTCACTATGTAGCCCAGGAAAGCCTTGAACCTGGCACTCCTCCTACCTTTGCCTCCTAAGTGCTGGCATTACAGGTGTGAGCCACCATACCCAGCATTATGGTATATGGTACTGATTGCTGGTGGGCATGAGTCACCACATTTAGTGTTGTTGTATGTGGTTACCAGAGATTGAACTAGGGACCTTGCATTTGCTAGGCAGGCACTGGAACCACTGAATTAAGTCTCCAGCCCCTTCCTTGTTTCTCTTAATCAGTTTTGGTTTGAAATCGATTTTTTTTTGAAAATAGGATATCCACTCCTGCTTTTTTGCAGTTTCCTATCACATGAAGAATTGTTTTCCATCCTTTTATTTTCAGTCTATTGCTTTATTTCTGAATTAGGTGTGTTTCTTGTATGCAGCATATTGTAGGATCTTGTTTCTTAATGCAGTCTGCCAGTCTGTGCCTTTTAATTGGTGCATTGAGGCCATTGATGTTAATGATTATGACTTATCAGTTATGGAGTCATCTATAGCTGTCATGATGTTTTTCTGTTCTTGGCTCTTTAGTTCTTTGCTTTTGCCTCTTTCCATTCAGTTTCTTGCCTTGTCCAAATGGTTCACTCTGCTGGCTCTTATGAATTTGTGACCTTCATTGTTTTCTTCTAAGATATTCTTTAGAATGTTTTGGAGTGCAGATTTTGTATTTGTGAAGTTTTTCAGGTGTTCTTTGTCATGGAAGTATCTTATTTCCCCATCAATTTTGAAAGATAGGTTTATAGGATAAATCAACTTAGGTTGGAGGTTGTTTTCCTGTGAGGTTTGAAACACTTCACTCCAGGCTTTCCTTGACTTGAGTGTGTTGAAAGGTCTGCTGTGATCCTGATGGGCTTCCCTTTTTATGTAGTTTTTTTTTTCTTTTCTCTAGCTGCTTTCATTATTTCCTTCTTTTGGATATCTGGAACCTTGATAATTGTATGCCTAAGTGTAGATTTTTTACATCATGGCCATTTGGAGTCCTATATGCCTCATTTATGTGTATGTCCAATTCTTTTCCTTTTCCTATAAAGTTTTCTGCCATTATATCTGTAAACAGGTTTTTAAAAGTATCTTTTGCACTGTCTCCTGCTTCCCCAGTGACTCCAGTCAGTCTTATGTTATTCTTCTTTGTATCGTCTAGGAGCTGTTAGATTGATTTCTCATGGTCCCTTGCCACTTTCCATAAATTATGTCTTTCTTTCCTGTTCACTGGCTGTGACTCTGTCCTCTAGGTCTGATATTTAATACTCAGCTTCATTCATCCTACTTTGTAAACTTTCAATCTTGTTTTAATTATCTCGAACTCTGTTTAACAGGTTTCATTATTTTTTTCTATCTCAGTTTCAGTCATGTCCCTGAACTCTTCTATAGCCTTATTAATCATATCACTCACTGTGGGTGAGTATCTGTTTTCATCTCAGAGATTATTTTGATTTCCATTTTACTAGATCTACTTTTGTTACCAGCTCAGAGAGTCCTGTCAGTTGAGTTTGGTTTGCTCTATTTCCCTTTTCCCTAGATTCTATTCCTTTGTGGTTGCTAATGTTAATTATTTAATTCTTGACTGGTGTCTGAGCAGTTTATTGCAAGTCTCTTTCTTCCTAGTATTTAGATCTCTTAGGAGATGGTTACTTCCTGAGTTGTCTTCTTTGGATCTGATATGGCCCTTAAATATTCCCGGTTCTGGCACACCATGGAGGTATTTGAACAGAGCAATCACATTATCTTTGTTGACATAATACAGTTGGTAGCATCAACAGTATCAAACAAAGTATAGGTAAAGATAAGCTTTAGCAACTATTATCCTGGTACCTTTAACTTCCTGAGTTACATCTGTGCCCATATCCCCAAATTTTAGAATTAATCAGAAAGGTGTTTACAACGCACAGGTCCTCAAAGATAGCAGCACTACCCTTTGGGAATACAGGTTTACTGGGGAGTTGGGAAGGTAGGGAGAATGGACAGCGAAAGATTAGAAATAGGGTTAGAGGAACAATAAAGATCACATGGACGTTAAGAACCTTATAGATGCTAGAGGACAACAGAAGGGAAGGGGACAAATATAAGACAGACCCGACTAAGAACCACAGGACCACTAGAGGCTCTGTACACCCTCCTTTAATAATACAGAAAGAAGAGAAATTAAGAAGGACTGGAACTCTTTTATTTGTAGATATTGATTCTGCCTGCAGGACAGGAGGGAACAAGAGGAGAATAGGGATACCTAATAGCAGTGGATAGACAGGAGACTATTTTCCCTTGTCTATAAAAATGAGAGCAGTTGAGAGCAGAAAAAACCCAAAGTTGGACAAGTTTGGCAACAGCAGAGTAGCAAGATGAAAAAAAAAGAGGTGAGGTCAGAGAGGAGAAAGAAAAAGAATAACCACTGCAGGAGCAGCAGCAGCAACAACAACAACAATAATACAAATCTAAGAACACTGCCAAAATGGCCCTTCACAATGTGGATATCTTGTTTCCTATAAATGGTATGGGCAGTAGTGTGCAGATTGAATCTGATTAGTCAGAGGGAGACAACCATTATTCCTTGTCTAGGTTCTAAGTAAAATGCCTAAGTTGAGCTCAAAGAAGTCCTCTAGGCTTGAACTCAGAGTTCAAGAGTCCAGGAGCTTGCAGATGGAACTGACTCACCCAACTTCCTGATGGCTGTGGTCAACAGGATTTCTCACTTTTATACTGAGTGTTTTTTCAACATGGTGGACTGGGTAGAGGAATACACTGAAAATCTCTATGTTTCAGCACTGCTGCTGCACTTATTCTGTGTCCACAGAAAAGTAGGTGGTGCTTCTGGCGGGTTTTCTCCCTGCAACAGTCATGTCCAGTCTGTCCCACAAGGAAATGGAGGTTCCATGGCCTTCTTATTTCTCCCTGGTCACAGGAAAGTGGGGCTCCTGTACCTGAGTCTCTGCCACTTCTGCCAACAGGCTCACACAAAGTGGAGAGCTTGTGACCTTCTGATTTGGTCCTGGATGTGGAAAATCTGCCAGCAGAACACTTGGTAGTGGTTCCTGGTCCCTTCCTTACTGGGCTTTTGTGCCTCGGTCTGGGTTCTATGTTTTCTACCTCCTTGGATGCCCTTGCTATCTTTAGTCTTTTGGATAATAACCATTTGTACAAAGACAAAGTGATATTTTATTGTTTGTGGTTTTTGTTTGTTTGGGTTTCATTTTTGATTTGTGGATCTTGATAAGTTTCTCTGTGCTGGCTTCAAACTTATGATTGTCTTACCTCAGCCTCTGGAGTAGTTGAGATTCTGTTCTTTGGGTTAGTTTTTCTATCCCTGGTTCCAAAGTATAATATTTTAATTATTATGACTTCATTGTAATTATTAATATCTGGCTCCTATACCATTTTCTTTTCCAGAAAAGTACAGGTCATAGGTCATATTTGTGTCTTTATTCTGGCATATGTAGTTTATGGTCAGTTTATCGGGATCCATGAAAAAGTCTGGTGAAATGTTGATTGAAAAAAATATATTTGATCTTTAGATTATTTTGTGGACCATCACTGCCTTTTGAATATTGGATTTTCCAGTTTGTGATCATGACAATATATTTATTAGAGTAATTTTAAATAGATTTTACATAACTCTTTTTCTTAGCTCATATTTTCATAACTACTATTGTATTTGCCACTGTTGTAATTGGTATCTTTAAAAATAAATTTCTGTTTCCAGATAGCTTATAGAAGTGAAACTGATTTTTCACCACTAGCCATCCACCCTACTAAACACTTACTCTTTCTCCAAATGTTAAGTTCTAATTTTTTTATATAGAAAAATATTTTTTTTTTCAGTTTGTAGTTCAGGCTGGCCCTGAGATCACTATGTAGCCTAAGCAAGCCTCAAACTCAGCAATCCTCCTGTCTCTGCCTCCCGAGTGCTGGGATTACAGGTATGAGCCACCATGCCCAGCACTGTGGTATGTGGTGTTGATTGCTAGTGGGCATGAGTCACCACGCCCAGCATTGTATGTGGTTACCAGGATCAAACTCAGGACCTTGCGCTTGCAAGGCAGGCACCGGAACCACTGAGCTAAATCTCCAGCCCTAGAAAAAGAATTGTTTTGGTCAACTATAAAGCTTTGTTCCTTTCTCTGTCTCATATCTTCTTTTCTTTATAGTATCTATTTTTGCTGACAAGACAATACTGACTAAAAATAGTGGCAGAAAGTATTTAAATATTTCATGGTTTAGTATATGTTCACTAAGAATTGCTTGCAATTGATTCTTACAGATGACTTACCATAAATTAAGGTTAAATAATTTTTCTATTCTTGATTTGAATTATATCATATTATTTGCCTTAGAAATGTTGGAACAATTATTTTCCTCTTTCAGTATGTGAGTCATATATGATACTTCACAGATTATTCAGTGTTAGACTAAGTGTGCATTCCCATGGTCTGTTTTCTTAACAAGTCATGTGTGGTCTACCACAATTTTTTTTGTACACTGCTGAATTTGGTTTGGTTGTGAAAATCACTGTGGTGATATTCACAAATAGGACTGGTCTTGTTGGGTTATCTTCAAATTCATAGTCTTTAGCTGGGTCTTCTTGTTTTATGTCAAGAATTTATTTTATTTGAAGTTACAACTGCTTCTTTTAAAATTTTCCTAGTCATTGCTCCTTTTGCTTCTTCATCATGATTTTGACTTTATTTTTAAAATATTATATCTTCTGTATCTGCAAATTCTAATTTCTGAGATGTCAAAGTCTGTGATTTGTTAGATTTGTCAAGTCTTTCTCACAGTAATTCACCTCTTTCTGTGTTTGACATTTATTCATGATCTTTTTGCTTGACCTTCAGCTATAGCATCCAAAGGCCCATGTCAAGAGCACTTTCCTTCAGGTAGGGTTGGACTTAGCTCCTTTGTATAAGAGGACACATTGCCCTCAGATTACTGTGCCTCTTCTGAACACCCTGAGTCAGTGACTGCCTCAGTGCCAGACTCAAACCTTCTGCTTTGTTGTTGGCCTGCCTCACGGTTGGTGTCACTGCTATATACATCTACTCTCGGTGCATCCCCTCCAGTCCCAGATTTTGAGGTGTGTGTGTGTGTGTGTGTGTGTGCATGTGCGTTTGTGTGTACATGTGCGTGTGCATGTGCAGGACATTTCTTTAGAAATACCCAGTCTGTCACACTGACTCAGAAGATTCAAATGGTGGAACTTGGAGTTGCTTGATCATATGCTGTGTGCACTAGGAGATACGGAAGAATCTATTTATTGGCAGATAGATTTCATATCCATATTTAGGACCTTTTAGTCCCTTTCAGATTTTCTTGACGTCCTCAATAATGCCAAGCTAGTATGGAGAATAAATAATGAATAAATGTCATCTATTAAGCTCCTAATATGCATTAGACAGACTGAGGGCTGAGTGCTCACATGGGATCAGTTTGTTGCCACAACATTATATTACTTGAAACGTTCATCTCATTTGCCATTGTAGGAATCTGAGCCCTTGGTTGAGAGTATGGGTTCTGCACATGGGCTGCCTGGGTCATGCCCAGCTCTGTAGGGCTTCATTAGGGAGCCACTGGGAAAATCCTGCAGTTCCCTAATTTTCCATTTTCTTACAGTTTTGTGACAGTTAGATGAGCAATCAAGTAACGAC
This sequence comes from Thryonomys swinderianus, assembly GCA_004025085.1. Lineage (NCBI taxonomy): Eukaryota > Metazoa > Chordata > Mammalia > Rodentia > Thryonomyidae > Thryonomys > Thryonomys swinderianus. The sequence goes on from PVIC010003314.1 coordinate 31,309, forward strand.
TAAAGCTTTCATAACTGGTACCTGATAAGCATTTAATAAATATTAGCCATTATTATTCCTATTTTTCTTCTGTTAATGTTATATGTTTTATTTATATGTTTCTTTATATGTTTTATTTCATAAGCATCTAATCTTGAGCAATTTTATCTCAAAAACTAAAATATACTTCTTTGTTTTTACCTTCCTACCTCTCTGTCACCTTTTCTCTTTCTCTGGAGTAGTCAGATCTTGGAAATTTTCTTTACTCATTATCTTCACTTCTCTCCTTGCTGTTCATTGTGCCCCTGCTTTGCAGTGTGGCTTCTATCATTTTGTGGCGGATGCATCATAAGGTGACCCCAACAAGCTATGCCCCTGTATAACCTTGAGTGTGGGTGGACTCGTGTCTTTCTTCTTCCCAATAGAGTATGGTAATGGTGATGACAAGTTGTACCCATGACCATCCTACATTATGTAAAATCTTTGATTAACAGAAAGGGGGTAGAGAGAACATGCACTGACTATGAAGAGTCTCACACCAGGGAAGTGCTACGGCCTGTGGCACCTAAGGGAATCCCTAGTCAGTGATCACTAAGAAGCCTAGACCTTCAGCCATGCAGCCATAAGGAAATGAAATCTTCCAGCAAGAAGAACAACTTGGAGGAAGATATGTCCTTAGTTCAGTCTCCAGATGATGCCACCCATTAGCACCCTGACTGTGGCCCATGGGACTCAAAGCAAGAACCTGGGGTCCTCTGCTATACACAGACATCTGACCATGGAGAATGTGAAATGATAAATGTGTATTGTTTAAAAGCACAGAATTTATGTTTTAATTTTTCCCCAGTAATAGGGCACCTACAGATTTTAGTACCGGAAAGTGGAGTAGCACTCTCTGAAACCTAGCAGTGGAGAAGATGTCAGATTTTGAAGGGGTATCATGAAAATGCTTAAATCACTTCTGACAGACCTTTAGTAGATATGTGACCTTTAATGAGAATTCAGAAGTGAATGAGGAATACATTGGAAACTAAGAAGACATTTTTTTTTTTTTGAGACAGGGTCTTGCTTTATAGTTCAGGCTGGCCCTGAGATCACTATGTAGCCCAGGCAAGCCTCAAACTTAGCAATTTTCCTGTCCCTGTCTCCCAAGTGCTGGGATTACAGGCATGAGCCACGATGCCCAGCACTGTGGTATGTGGTATTGATTGCTGGTGGGCGTGAGTCACCACACCCAACATTGTATGTGGTTACCAGGATTGAACTCAGGACCTTGCGCTTGGAAGGCAGGCGCCGGAACCACTGAGCTAAATCTCCGGCCTGACATTTTTTTTTAATATAGTGGTAGAAAGTATAGCAAAAATGTCTCCTGCAATTACATGGAAAACAGAACTAATAAACTAGGATCTTGTATATGTAGTTAAAATAGTTTCCAAGGTTAAGAATTGGGGAACCTGACAGGTTGAAGTGAGAGGAGAGAAATAAGTACAGTTATATAAAAGAAACCAGAGTTGGTGATAATCATTTTCAGCCTTTCTCCCAAATGGCAAAAGATGATAAGATTAAGATATCTACTATTACTGGTTATGTTGACACATACCTGTAATGCCACTAGTCAGGAGGCTGAGGCAGAAGGATTATCAAGAATTCAAGTCCACCTTGGGCTACACAGCAGGGCACAAAGAAGATGTTCACTGTAAGGAAGCATGTTCTAGGGAAAAGGACCAAGTGTCAAGTGGACAAAATCTCAGAAAGATCATAAAGCCTGAGTATTCATACTGAATTCATTCATGCTGCTGTTTTCAGAGATTAAGCATGTGACCTACAGCTCTTACTTAAACCACAGAGCCAATGAAAATGTGAGAATGTTGTCTCCAGGCATGACAAATGAGGCCAAAGTAGAAAAGGTATTTTCTTGCAAGAAGTAGTGCTTGTGACTTTTTTAATGGAGAAAACTAACAGCTGTGAAGTACGTGAAAGGCCTCCAAAGTTTCTAAGAAATTATTTGTTCAGAAAACCAGTTTGGAATAAAAGAGACAAAGTTCAAAAGGGAAGGCTGTCAGCCCTCCAAATCATTCTGGCAGGAAAGAGATCAACAGAACAACCCAGCTGTAAACATGTTTGACATTTTATGTAAAAAGAACCATGACACAGAGGGCAAGAGCCAAGGACCAGAGACAGGACTGAGAACCACAAAGAATTATTCACATGATTTCAAACCTACTTAAGAGACTGGATATTTGGTCAAATCGATTTCAGCAATGCAGTGCACTGGGGTTGCTTTTTAATCCTTCACCACCCTTTTTATAATTTATTAGTACATGCTGATAGTGCATCCTGTTTTACATCCCTCATGTGAAGTTGGTACATGCACACAACACGTTAATTCCTCTCTTTATCCTCTTTTTTAATCTAAATTTCTGTAGATATAATCTTGTGCCTACCTGCCATTGTAATTTGGTTTTATGGAGAAGAGATAAATTGTATCTTCAGTTTTATAGGTCCATAGATGGAGAGAATTATGCTCCAGGAGTGGAACTTAGTAGATTTACTCAAAGGACTCATCCATACTTGGACCTGATTTGAATGGTGAGATTTTGGACTTTGAGGTACTGAAGTAATGAGATGAGATTTTTTTTGAAGACCTTAAAATAGAGGAATGTATTTTGCATAACGCAGAGATAAGGAGCCATTTAGAGCAAGTGGGGTGGACTGTAGCAGATATACCCTAACATTACCCTCAAGTGAATCACACTCTGTATAATTTCCTTCCCATTGAATATGGGCAAGACGTATGCCTTGCTTCTAACCGATCTAATATGGAAAAGTTAATGGAAAGCCACTGCTTTGATTATGCTGCAGTATATAAGGTGCATTATGTATGCTGCATTCTCTCAGTAGACTATAGAGAAAGATCCTCAGGCTGACCTGGAAGGAGGAAACTGCACACTGTGACTGTATGGAAGATTCCCTGGTAGGAACTGCAGTAGCCGACAGCTAGCAAGAAGCTGATGCTCTTGGTTCTAGGAAATGAGCACTGTCTTATACAGTATGAATGAAGATGGAAGCTGTTCCTTTCCAGTCAATTTTCCACAGAAGAATGTAGCTCAGCTGATCAAAATTATTGCTTTATGGGAGAGGGCAGAAGACAGAACTAAGCCATTCGTATTTCCCAGCCTGAAGAAACTGTGAGATAATAGATATGTGGTACTGTGATCTGCCAAGTTTGTGGTAATGAGATTTGCAACAATACAAAGTGAACACCCTCATTTGAAATGAAGTACAGTTGTGTTCATCGATGTTTTCTTTAAATACAGAGGTCATTTGACACTATGTATTCCATTGTGTATTTCCTGTCCATAACTGAAGCTGTTGGTTTTTCTAACCTTTCAGAAATACTTCTTTATATTTGTTTTTCTTCTCCTTGTCCCAACTGCTATTGCTATATTTGGAAGCCTTGTACCATCCTTCTTGACCCTCTTACAATCTCTGTTTGTCTGTTTCTATCTACCTAATCCATCCATCCATCCGTCTGTCCATCCATCCATCTATCCATCCATCTGTCCATGTCTCCCTCTTTCAAGTTTTTATCTCTAGCAATCATGGTACCATCCTCCAGATCTCCCTGGGAAGACTTTGTAGAGTAGCATAACAAGAAAGAGATGGAAGAAACAAGGGGAAGTGAAGATGGTTTTATTTTAATTTAAGTAGGATGGAAAGGCTGAGATAGACTCAAATTTTTATGGACTTGAGATAGTGAAGCACAGAAGTCCAAAAGAGGGAGGAAATAAATAGTGATCAGATGGAGCAAATAAATTGGGGTCAAAGATTGAGCTCTGAATTGGAGAAGAAAGGAGGACATTCAAAAATAATAGAAAAATGTGAAGATGGATGAAGGCACTGACACATTGAAAAGTAGAAGAGTAACTGAGAAGGAAGCCCATCCAATTTTTGGCGGTAGAGTCGTGTGTGGAGAGCAAAGACAGAAGGAAGGGTGGTGAGGTACTTGTAAACACATGGAGTGAAGGCTAAAGGAAAGTAGTAGACATTTTTAAAAATATATTTAATTTTTAATGTAATACAAGTAGATATTAATAAAGAATTTATAAAAACATTGTCTGAAAAAATGTTTCATAACAAATAATCAGACAAGAACAACGGTAAACACACTGTGTAACAATCTTAAAAGAATATATTTTCATTAGCTAATCTATCTCTTAGCTCATTTCCTGATACCACTGTACCGTTGCGCATAGCTCCAACCAGCTGGTGCGGGAGCCTAGTTAAATCCCGTTTATGGTTGAGGCACCTGGGTGGGACTCTCCGAGGTCACCCTCAGGGACTGAGTCCTCTTCTTGTGGTGCACAGACAAGATCTGTGACCTTCCCAGATCCGTGTGCACTGTGTGAGCTGAGAGGATAGCTGCTTGTTTAACATTTAAGCTGTCATGTTAAATAAATATTAGGGAAAAATTCTCTCTCTCTCTCTTTTTCTCATTACAGGAAGCTGTGAGAATGTTTAAGAAGGCCTTAGAAGTCTTTTCGCATTCTAACAAAGGAGCAAGTTCTGTGGCTATTTTAGTAGACTGTCTGCATAACTTAGGTCTCTGTTACATGGAGGAGGGCAACCTGCAAATGGTATTTTAAGTATTAAGAAGCATGGGTATTTGTGATTTTAGAACCTAGGTTTTGCTTTCACTTCTGTTTTTGCAAAGTACCTGTATAGTCCAAGGTGTGAAGCTGTGTATGAAGTGTGGCTTAGTATAAGATAGCCTGCCCCTGAAATTCCTACGTATCATTTCATTTAATACATTCTATTTGATTTTAGTTTTATCTGATGCTAGTTGGTCAGCATGTTTGAAAGACTAATACATGTGTCCCACTGAAATCTAACTGTAGGAAATTATTATATGGAAATAATTTTATCACATTAATGTGATGATTAAATGGTAAATAGTTTAAATTGAGTGGCTGATGTTCTGTAGAAAAAAATGGGAAATGATTAGAACACTCTGACTGCTGGTGTTCAGACAGCTCAAATGAGATTGGAATTGGTTTTTAAAGTGACCAGATTCATTGAAAACCAGATGACTCAATTGCACATTTATCTAGTTTTTTGACTCTTGGAAACTTCAGAAGTGCACGCGCAGACACACACTCTCTATATCATGAAGTAGTGTCTTAAAATTGGATTTTTATAGCTTAGAGAAAGTATTGCCTTGATTACTTCTCTACTGAGAAATTCTAGTAACTATCGGATTAATCACAACCTTTTCTCATTTTGGAAACCAAGATCAAACTCAGCTTTGCTTTTGTAATACTAAGAACAATTTTGGATTTCTATTTCTCTGAAATTTTATGACTATGTATCTGTTATGGTTCTTGAACTATCAGGGAAAGAGATGTTCCTAATTGTGATTGCTTTTATGGAATGAAACTCAAAGAGTAATGGTTAAAATTATACTCAAGAGCATTGTAATCTAATAACATGAATTACACAGACTTAGTCTAGAAATAAGGGAGCTATTAATTATAATAACTACCCTACCTTGTTCCTAAATACTATTTTTGTTTATCTCACAAGCTTCATAAGGAGAGTGTATTTAATATGATAAAAATAGTGAAACTTTTTAATAAGAGTTACATAATTATAATTTATTAAACTTTAAAATAATCCTGTGGTGTGCTTTAATGCATACTTTTCTAGGCTTTAGATTGTTTTACAAAAGCTGTGAAGGCAAATCCTGATTTTGCAGAAGGCTTCTATCAGCGAGGGCTTTGTAAAGTGAAGCTCCAGCGGGATAACGCGATTCTGGATTTCAATAGTGCAATTGGTCTCAACCCAAAACATTACCAGGTACTTATTTTAAATGTTATCAGTGATGCAGAGACTGTGTTAATTTTGGTAAAACTATTAAATCTTTGATACGCTATTGCTATTCACTAGTGACAGTTACTAATAACAATTACTGTTTTTCAATTAACTATATTGTAATAGAGTAACCTGTATTTCTCCTTGAACTAAATGTGTTGTTTTCAACAGGGATATTATGTTTATAAAAGCATTTTGTGACTTGTGGTTGTATGTAAATATTGCTATTAATATCATCTTTGGTTTGCATAGGTTTGTTTAAAGTTCCATAGATTTTGATAGAATTGATAGTGTTAATAAAATGTTTACTCTTGGCTTCTCTCTTTCTGAAAGGCATATTTAAGCAGAGTAGCTTTGTATGGTTTAAAAGGCAGATACTCGAAAGCAATTTTGAATTGTAATGAGGCCATCAGAATCTACCCACAGAGTGTGCGTGCCTATCTCTACAGAGGAGTTCTGAAATACTACAGCAAGGTAGGTTGCATCTTGCCTCCTGTAACAGTCTTGTAGACTGCGCAGTCTCCAAATAGAGACTCATGTTTTGTTCTTTTTTTTTCCTGTGATAGAGATTCTTTGTAGTATGAAGCTCTGTACATAGAGTACTTTTCCACAGTGTGTCAGAGGATTTCAACTTGTGATTTTTTACAAAGTAGTGCAACTAGTAATTTTTGACATTTACATTTTAAATATTATTCTTCTTAAAAAAGCTAATACCTATTCCATTGTAGACAATTTGGAAAATATAGAATGGAAAAAGGATTTTTTTTTTTTTGATACAGAGTCTTGCCTGGAAAAAGGATTTTTTTTAACCATCAAATTATCATTGAGAGCATTTTTTTTAACATTTAATTTCTTTAAACAATTTTTCCCTGATAAGATATGATAACATATGATAATATGGCTTTCATATTATATTGTGCCTCACATTTTATACTTAATCTTATTTTTATACTTAGCTACTAAGCTTTTTCTATTTAATCTTTTATCTTTTCTTTTCTTAGTTTTTCTTTCTTTTTTTTTTTTTTAGACAGGGCCTCATTTTGTAGTTCAGGCCAGCCCTGAGCTCAGCAATCCTCCTGCCTCTGCCTCCTAGGTGCTGGGATTACAGGCGTGAGCCACACCTGGCATGGTAGTATATGGTACCTAGCATTAAACTAGGGACCTTGCATTTGCCAGGCAGATTATGGAAAAATCCCCAGTCCACTTAATCTCTCTCTCTCTGTTTTTTTTTTTTTTTTTTTTTTTGAGACAGGGTATCGCTTTGTAGTTCAGGCTGGCCCTGAGGTCACTATGTAGCCCAGGCAGGCCCCTAACTCAGCAATCCTCCTGTCTCCTTCTCCCGAGTGCTGGTATTACAGGTGTGAGCCACCAAGCCCAGCATTTGTGGTGTGTGGTACTGATTGCCAGTGGATGTAAGTCATCTGGCCCAGTATTGCTGTATGCAGCTACTGGGGAGGGAACCAGGGACCTTGTGCTTGCTAGGCAGGCGCTGGAACCACCGAGCTAGATCTCTGGCCCCCACTTAATCTTTTTATACTTAATGTATGTTAGGATAATGGTTTGAAATCTTCATCCAAGGTTCATTACAGTCAGTTTTGCTGACTAAGAACAGATCGTTCCTCCCGCTTCTGATTAAGTCCTAAACAGAAGTTACAGGGTTAAAGCATGTAGTCAGAATCACAGATATCTGATGTGGCGTGGAATACCTTGTTTCCCTTTACTTTTCATTTTTGACTCTTCTATGTCTATTTCATATGAAATATTTTGCAGATAACTACCTAAAGCAAAGGTAAGACATTGCATTATGTGTTAATTCCATGAAAATTACTATCTATAGAAAAGATGATAAAAGGTATCAGAGAATAATCAGAGAGGAAGCAAAAGAGTATGTGGGTAGAAAACATGATGATCATGTGATCTTACAATATGAGTGACAGATGGAAGCTTTGGATTAATATGGGCTGATTTTCTTCTACCAATCAGTGTAATTTTCTCCATGTCATATAACAGCATTGGTGATACAATAATTTACTCGGGCTGCTGATATCTTTGATTTTAATTGTAAGTAAATAAACTGAGAAAATTCTTACCACAAAATTATAACTCTGAAAGATTAACTTGATTTTCTTAAATGCATAGATAAGACACAGAATGGCTAAATGAATTTGCTCAATCTCTGTAAATCAATATTTTATTGTGTCATTAAAATTCATTCCATTATTATTTATCTTTCACACTTAATCATCTTTTTCTTTGTAGAGTTATGAACTAGCTATTAGAGATTTAACTATAGCTGTCAACATGGACAAAAACAATTATATAGCATTTTATAACAGAGCATTATGTTATGCCAAGATAAAGGAACTTCAAATGGTAAGATGGGCCTTTTAAAAGGTGGTTGTTTTGTTATTTATTTATTTTGTGGTCCTAGGGATCGAACTCACAACCTTGCATTTGGCAAGGCAGGTGCTGTGCTGCTGAGCTAAATCCCAGGCCCTAAAGATGATTGGTTTAGTAAACAAGTTTTAAGCATTTAAGAAACAATATGAATTCAGTGGCTTTTGAATAAAAAAATTCAGTCAGTAAATAACATTTAGTAAACAAACTGTTAAAACACCTGTAAATGCTTTTACAGTACCTACAAAGTATTTTCTTTTTACTTCTGCTATACTTAAAATTAATTCCTTATGGAAATGCACACACATAAAACTTGGGAAACCCAAAAGCCATTTCAAGTAGTATTTAGTGTTCATCATGTCTTCTCACATTTTTTTCTGTAATTAATCAAATAAAAATTAATTTTATAGTGCTTACATATGTGTTGAAAGGTGCATCTAAGTTAAAATACATCAACTGGATATTATTTGAGTACATTATACCTTCCCTGCACAGCCTAATAGTGGTGATCGCTACCATGTTGACATTAGCTAGAGCACTCCATGGAGGTTTTCCACCCAGTCCTGAGTCTATGTCGGCTGTAGGAGTTAGGAGTCCATCTCTGGGTACTCTGACCAGGACTCGCTTGTGTATTTTGAAGGACGAATGGCTGACGGGAACATTTCCCCCCCCCATTTGTCTTTATCTGTCACCTACTTGTGTAAACCCCATTTACATTTTCTTCTTTTAAAATTGAATTCCTTATTGGTACATTTTACATATAGCTCACAATCACACTCAACCTTGGGGAATTTGTACCAGTATACGACATGAGCTCTCATTTTTACCCATATCACAACTCACCCAAAAACCCCCACCCACTATATACATGTGCTTCCTTTTTCTTTTCAAATCATATTTATTCTTTCTCCTCATTACTTTTCCGTACCACATTCCCTTTGAGTATTTCCTATTTCACAAAATCTATCATACATTCTAGAACTCATTTACATCTACAGGTTCCATCTACATTTTCTAGTCTTACCTCAGTTTTTCTCACCCCTTGTTGCTGTGGTCATTTTGCAATGAGGTTTCCATCCTGCAGATGCCCCAGTCTGTAAGCTTAGGGTTCTGTTTGATTTTCTTCCATTTCTTTTTTCTGTCATCCAATGATCTGCGTCCTCTCCCTTCTGCCTCTTCCATAGTCCATGAAGCTTTCCTTTAAAAAGGTTCCTCCCATCCCCACTGCTCTAAGTGGGTAAGCCTTCTCACTTTCTGTGAAACTTAGTTAAATCTGTTTAAACATTTAGAAAGTTAGACATTTACAAGTTTCATAATGAAGAAGTTGAGAAACATAATTTCTACCTAAAAGTTTACAAAATTCTTGGTAACCCAAGCATTGGGATTTCCCTCAGAAATGTTAACAAATGAATAATTAATTTTTCTAACAAGGGGATCATTAAGATTCAGTGAACTAATTAAAAGATCATTTTTCAGTGACCTGCACAGCAGGTGTTTAGACATCCCATTCCTGCCAGGACCTAACCCTGAAGCGCCGAACAGTGGCTGGGTGGGGAAGGAAGTCACGCATTTTTATAACTACAGAGACATAAAAGTGCCAATTCCCTGTTAATAAAGAAAACTCAAAACTGCCCAAATAAAGTGAGACCAAATTAGAATAACAAAATACTGATGATTTTAGAGCTTCGCGGACCCCCACATATTTAACCTGTTCATTTTACAGACAAGGAAGTAGAAGAAGGAGGTCAGAAAACTCTTCAAAGTCACGCAGGGAGTTAGAGACCTGTATTGATGCCCACAGGTTTGTTTGCTTCTGAGTTAACAGTATTAGGGCAGCTTTGTAAAATCAGAGACCTCCAGTGTGTGGGACTGATATCCTGTACAATATCGCCTCCTTCCTTTTTGCCTATGTCCACCTGTTTCTCAGCATTCTTGTCATCATTAGGCTGAGAAAAATCAAGTATCATTAAAAAGTAAAATATACTTCAGTGATCTCTTAGATGTGGTCACCTAAAGGACAAAACAAAGGTGAATTTTGATTCTACAGTTCTGTATTAATTAAAATCATTACAGTTACTACTTAGAAAGTATTGTGTGGCAAGCACTGGACTAAGAACTTCAGGAACAGACCCTCAAAATATTTCTAAGCAGGCTCCAGATATGTTGAGTTTTTAGTATGCCACATTCACAGAGAAGGCAAATGAAGCTGTGGCTGAAGTACCTTTCCCCAAACTGAGAATCTGGCAATAGCTGAGGAAGATACAAGCCCAGGAAGATCCATTCGTCATCTTAAAGCCTTGGCCTGCCCTTCCGGTTGACCTTTATGAAGTCTCACTTCCTAGCATTAGTTTCTTCTTGCATCACAGTTTCACCTGCTTCCTGAACTCTTAGACACCTTACAGGTTTTATATTCTGTGGTTCTGTGAGAAGAAAGGTCAGACAACTTGAGGTTAACAGTTTAGACTTTAAAATGTATTATGAATCTTTTGTACAACTCTGGCAATGTTTACCTATAATTATTGCCATAGTAGACAATATCTTCAGCTGTAAAATGCAGTATTTTTTAGACACTTAAGTGCACAGTCAGTAAACACTAGAGAAAGGAATATGAGTAAAAAACTGAAATATTATTTGTTTTCCATTTTCAGCTATCAGATTTGGTTCTTTCCTAATCAAACCACATGACCCTTCTGGACACACTATTCCCTAGGAGGATAATATCAGAGACTAAATTCCAGTCCAGATTTAGGATGCTCCCCATACATGGCGAGCAGAGTACAGACCAGCAAAACTGTTCATTCAGTGAATAGGGAAAGAAAAACACAAAACTGAAGAGATCTTCTCAGTAGATTTTCAGTTTAGACTACTGTCTTTGCAAAGCAAGAGATATACCTACCAAAATATTTTGAAATAATTCCTATAAGTACTTATTTGTTGGTTTTATTAAACAGATTTTCAGTGATTCACGACTTATTCATCTGGTAAAAACTGTCTATTGTGTTCAGTCATGCTGCTTATTACTGGGTTTGCAGTGGGGGAAATAGGCAAAATAGACTCCATGGAACTTACAGCTTGGTGAAGAAGGCAATAAAAAATAAAAAGAAATTAAATTATAAATAGTATTCAGTGCTCTGCTTCAATATCCACAGTAGCAAGGTAAATCTGCTGAGTAGGAAAGAGCTATTGAATCCCTCTCTCCAGCCTGTGCACAAATGAGCATGCCTGAAGTGACCTGCAAATAGCATGTGATCTGCAATCCCAGGGGACACCACTCACTACAGAACAGCAGTGTCCCTTCATATCTTATGCATGATCATTTTGCTTCCAGAATGTAAGTCAAGGAGGAGAATTAACCGGGAGATCCAACATGGGCATGAACACATTTCTCTATGACCAGTGGCTTAGGTTTTAAAAGGTTGCACCTAGGTTGTAAGTAATTCTGTTAATTTTTAGGCATTGAAAGATTTTGGAATTGTGCTACTCCTTGAGGCCGGAGAAACTGTAACATTATATACCTTCATCAATCGTGGCCTTATCTACACCGAACTAGAGCAGTACGGCTTTGCATTAGAGGTGAGTGTTCCTTGTTGCTGTGCAAAGAAGAACCCACTGGATTTTGGCTGTTCTCTTCTGAAAACTTCTCTGACCAAGTTTTTAGTGCTGCCAAGCAGCCATGTTTTTGAGTGGTAACTGTAGGAAGAATTATATTCAAATACTTTGAAAGACTAATAGAATCTGTTCAAAAAGTGCATGCTTTTACTTTATTTTGATTAAAGATAAGTGGTCAAGACATAAAGGAATTCTAATTTAATCAAAACTATCAGTTCCCAAGGAAATAAACAAAAAGCTCAATTATTTAGTAAATAATTTATGTATTATTTACTCTGCTGCTTGGTGTTCTTTCTCATTTGCAGTTTTCCTCTTTCCCCAATTGAATATGTATCAAAATATATCTGTTTCAAACAGGACAGGAAATAATTGCTGAGAATGGCCTTTGGGAACAGGATTTAAATTTAGGACCAGGCATTCAGAATTGTAATACATGTAAGCATGTGCAGTATAATTGAAAAAATTGGCAGTTTTAAATTTATTTCATTATAACAAAAACAAAGCTCATCATTTTCATTTGTCTAATTTTTATTGTTTATAGTAATTTTGGAAGAAACAAAAAAATTGCAATTTGAGATTTGCAATTTAGTAATGGCACCTTTGTATCTTCCATTCTAAGGAACTGCAGTGTGAGGTTATGGAGGTAGTACATCTCTCTCTTCCTATTCTTTCCAACTTCCAATCCAGCCTGAGTGTTTTAAAACATCTGAAGTCCTTTTGAGATTCTGACCTGTTGTAATCACTTTCAGGCAATGTGCACCGTGATAAAATGTAATCATAGCATTTGAATTCCTTAAGACTTTTTGGTATGTTGAAAAATCTCTTTGAGATAAACTATCAGGGACCACCTCTGCTGTAGGAACTGGAGAACCTTTCTGTTTGTCTTAGATTTTAAAAATTATGGAAATTTAGGCAACAGAATTGGGTTGGAGAAAGAGAAAAATAGAGGTGGGGTACAAAGGACCCCAGCTGTTAGGGAATGAAGCACACAGCTTGTGTTACTTGCCAATGAAGTATTCACTTAGCACTAAAGGACAGTGTGAACCCCATTATGCAGTTGGTACATACCAGGTTCAACAGTAGCACAAAACTTGTAATTAAATGAAACTGGTATTCAAAAAAGGTTATGTAGGATCTCTGAAAATCTGAGCTGGGTTTCACTGGACTCCAGATGCTCTCTGCTCTTCCAGTTAACAGACTGAAAATAAACAGAGCCCTAGCCCTTGGGAGCTGCCAGAGAGGGGCTGGTCTAGTGAGAATCCTTCTTGATCCCTATCTTTCCTCACACCCCACATCTAACTGATCAGCAAGTCCAGTCCACTCCCCACCTAAAGCACATTTTGAGTTAAATCAGTTCTCATAATGGTGACCACTGTCTTCAGTAAGTACTAGGCCAGATCTAAAATGAGACCTCAGGAAGAGTCCTTGGGCTTGGAGTACTGCGCTGGTTTCCCAGCTGCTCCTTCGGGCTCCTCCCTCGTCTTCTTCATGCTGCCAACGCATGAAGCAGGTCTAGTTATATCTGTGCTCAGAACCACCCTGACGCCCATCAAACTGTTAATCCGAAACCTGAACTCTGGCCTGTGACTGACCAAGAGCCTGTGTGATCTGACTGCTTCTCAGCTCTCCGATGTCCTCCTGCTTCTTTTCTCCCTCCCCGCTCACTCAGTCTGGCCTTCAGTGAGCCCTCGGCAATGCCCATCTCCCTTCCTGCCTTCTCACGGGCTGTTTCCTGTGCAGACCCCACTCCGCTTGCTGATGTGTGGGTGGGGGTTCACACCTTCTCTTCATTCAAATAGGACTTCTGTGAAAAACAGACAAATTAAAATTGGGTTTTATTTTTATTAAGAGAATAAAAAAGAATTCTGGAAAGAAGAAACAGAGGCCAGCAGAAAACAAATAGTAAGATACCCAAGTAGAATCATATGAGTAGTTATATTAAAGATAGAAAATTATAATGAGAATGTCAGATGGGAAATTTTAAAAATATCCAATACATTCTGGCCCTAAGAAACACGGTAGATAAAAACCAAAGACTAGAAAGAGACATACTGTGAAACATAAATTAAAAGCCAAAAAGTGATTTTTGTTTGTGTAATTAGTTAAAACTTAAAAATAATGTAGGCAGGGGGAGAAATAATGTCAAAAGCAAGGCAGAACAATAAGAGGTCTACATGAAAAATTAAGTCTTAAAATCTATCCAGGAAAGAAAAAATTGGGGGGTTAGGTTGAATGGAGAAGCCCAGTGTGGCGGGTGCCAGAAACATAGCAGTTAACTGATAGTTCTGGGACCATTGGCAAATACTCCTCAGAAAGAGTTTTGACACGAATCATTTGAGAAGCTAACGGTTAAGTGTGCCAGACTGAGAACACATGTCTTTTCCCTCTTAAAAACCTACTGTGTAACAGTAAATTAATAAAAAATTTAATTCCACAAGGTTAAAGATAGTGGAGGAGCAACATTTACGTACTCCGAACTACTGCTCTGGATTTTAGTGTCCTAAACTTCCACTGGAATGCAAGGCCAAGGGTTAGACACTGGAGAGAAGTAAATCCATTCACAAACAACTGGTAAACAAAATTGTCATAGACACGTAGATGTTGGGAGAAGGGGAGTGTATGGAATGGTGCTGTTGTGGTTAGAGTTTGCAAGAGAATAGATTTAATACAGGACACATAATGTATAGGATTATTTTATACCATTGTCTCCAAAAGTCAAATGCAGAGGGGAACAAGAGGACTATCCACACACTAGAGACCCAGATCACCCCCCAAGGGCCCAGATCCCATGGCAGTGTTCCACATAAGTCCAACCAAAGGCCTAGAGCCCAAGGCAATAGCTCATGCATGTCCATATGGAGGATCCGCCCCAGGAAGGCCCCAAGGTCAGCAGTAGAAGCTAGAAGGTCTGTGCCAGTCAGGTGAAGGGTTTGTGCCACCAGGATGAGTGTTCTGCTGTGGAGTTAGGAAACGATGGTCAAGGCGATGATTAGAGCTCCCCTGCCATATACAGCAGCCATCCCTAGCAACAGTGAGGCGCTCAGGTCCCCCAACTACAGCACCTTCCAAGTTTGCATCAGGAAAACCACCACAGGAAGTTTCTCTAAGAAAATCAATAGCTCATGATCCCCTCCAGTTCTATTTTTATGCTATTGGAAACCATCCTCAGGAGGGTCTTCTGTGACCAGAACCATGCTGAGTCAGTGCAGCTGGGCATTCCAAGTTGACCACTAGTTAATCCACCATAGTGCTATTAGCAAAATTCTATTCAATGCATTAAATAGTTGTAATGTTGTAATAGGATACAGTACTCATGGTTCTTATGCATTGGAAAGTAAATACCAAAAGAAATGACAGTATGCTGGAAAATGATGGCTTTTGGGAAGTGGGATTTAGACATAAAGGGAGTGGAAAGAGGGATCACTGTTTAGCACCATAAGTACTATATTTTTCTTAGGTCTTATGTACTATATACATGGATTACCTTGACCAAAATAAAAATAAGCTAATGAAAATGTCTTTAGAGCCTGTTAACAACATGTGAAGACAGTGCTGCCTTTGCTTTTAGGAAGACTGGTGTAACAAGAGCTAGAAAGGTGTGGCCACCTGTGGTTTCCAAGTTGAGGAGGATTGAGTGAGATCTTGTTAGGTTAGGGCAGTGAGAGAGGACCCAGAAGACAGCGGGGCATGATGGAGTGAGGCTCCAGAGGAGATGGGAAGGAAGGCTGTGACTCAGAAAGGGAAGATACCTGGTAGCATGTCTTCCCAGAGTACATTTGATTAGGTAATACATTCTCTGTTTCTATCTAAATACTTCCATTTAGCATCAGAATATGCTTCGTCCAGTCTAAATGGAGAACCGACATTCACAGATTGTGACTGATGCTTCTTCCTCTCATAGATCCCAGCATGCTCAGCTTGCCCCACTGCCCCTCATAATAGCAGAAAACTCATCCTGCTGCCCATGGCAACCTGGCCTTACCCTGTACACAACCAGGGAGTGTTGGTGGATGCAGGAGGAGGAGTTGACAGGGGGAGGGAGATTTGGTTAAGGCGAGCTCCTCTAGTTGGGCAGTGCCTTTTGGTCCTGTGAAGGGCTGGTCTCCTTTAGGAGTGAGGGCTGGAGCACCAACCTGTGTTGGACTTATAGCCAAATGGCATTACAGTGAAAGCTGCCCATGAACACGCCTGCTGTAACAGTTGTCTTGGCAAAAACAAGGTCATCATTTCTGCTCCTTCATAGGTTGTGGACTCTTGCTTTACGAGGGCTACTCTGCACATTATAGCAATATAGTGTATTGCTGTTGACATGTTATTTGATTTGTAGATGTTTACTTAAATATTTTATTAAGTTTTTTAGTGATCTTATTTTGCTTCAGGTCTCAAATGTTTTTGTAAGACTTTGAAAAGTGTTAAGTGTTGGACACTGGATCTGGTTCCTAAGAGAGTGCAGTGTTCTGGGGCACAGGGTGGGGTTTCCTAAACACCCAGCACTTTTAGTTTCTTTTATTTTTTGTGTGTGTATTTTATTTTTTAATTTATATTTTTAATTGAATTCTTTATTGGTATATTTTATATACAGCTCACAATCATACTCAACATTGGGTAATTTGTATCAGTATAAAACAGAAGTTAATTCTCATTTTTACCCATATCCCTACCCACCCACAACCCCCCACCCCTTTTATACATGAATTTCTTTTCCTTTCCAAATCATATTTATTCTTTCCCCTTATTACATTCCCTCAGCACATTCCCTTTGAATATTTCCTATTTTACAAAATCTATCATACATTCTAGAGTTCATTTACATCTACAGGTTCTCATACCAGAGAAAAGATAAGCTATTTACCTATCTGGGATCTATTTGTTTCACTTATTAGTGTGTCCTCAAGGTGTATCCATTTGCACATAAATGAATGAAACTTGTCATTCTTTATGGCAGAGTAATACTCTATTTTATTAAAAAAAAACACATCATCTTTATCTAGTTTCCTGTTGATGGGCATCTAGGTTGTTTCCAAGATTGGGCTATCACAAAGTGAGCTGCTAGGAACATGGGTGTACATATGTCTTTACAATATGCAACTTTTAATTCCTTTGGGTATATTCCTAACAGGGGAATAGCAGGGTCAAATGGGACCTTTAACCCTAGTTTTCTGAGAAATCTCCACACTGGTCTCCACAAGTCTACAATCCCACCAACAGTGGAGAAGGGTTCCTTTCTCCCCACAGCCTCGCCAGCATTTATTGCTGGTTGATTTCACAACAGCAGCCATTCTTTGTGGAGTTAGTTGAAATCTCAGTGTTGTTTTTATCTGTAACTCTCAAATGATCAGTGATGTTGAACATTTCTTTATATGCTTCTTGACTGCTTTGACTTCTTCCTCTGAGAAGTGTCTGTTCATTTCAAATGGCCACTTTCGAATTGGGTCTTTAAACTTGGGGGGACTAATTAAGTTCTTTATATATTTTAGATAGTAGCTCTTTGTCTGACAAACACCTAGTAAATATTTTTTCCCATGTTGTTGGTTGTCTTTTAGCAGTGCCAATGGTTTCTTTTGCTGTGCAGAAGCTTTTTAGTAGGATGAGATCCCATTTGTTGATTCTTTCTGCTAGTTCTCGTGCTGTAGAGGTTTTGTTCATAAAGTCTCTGTGTAAGCCAATGTCTCCAAGAGTTCTACCTAACCTGTTTTGCAACAGGTTTATTGTTTTTGTTTTAATGTTTAAGTCTTGAATCCATTGTGATTTTAGTTTAGCACATGGTGAAAGAGATAGGTCTAGCTTTAGTTTTTGATAGGTTAAAGCCCAGTTTTTCCAGCATCATTTTGTTAAAGAGGCTGTCTTTCCTCCATTGAGGATGGTTGGCTCCATTGTCAAACATAAGGTGGCTTAGTGTATCCGGAGTCATTTCTGCATCTTCTAATCTATTCCACTGGTTCTCAAGTCTGTTACTTTGCCAGTACTGTGCAGTTTTTATCACAGTAGTTTTATAGTACAGTTTTAAGTTGGGGATCGTAATACCCCCTGCCATGTCATGGTTGCTTAGAATTGCTTTTGCTATTCTAGGTTTCTTGTGGTTCCAGATGAATTTTTCATTATTTTCTCTAGCTCTGTGAAGTATGGTGTTGGGATTTCAATTGGAATCACATTGAATCTGTATAGTAGTTGTGGGAGTATAGCCATTTTGATGATGTTGGTTCTCCCTACCCAGGAACAAGGGATGTCTTTCCATTTTCTGATATCCTCTTCTATCTCCTTTTTCAAAGTCCTGTAGCTTTCAGAGTAGAGGTCTTTCACCTCCTTTGTTAGATTGATTCCTAGATATTTCATTTTTCCTGGGTGCTATGGTGAAAAGGATTGACTCCCCAATTTCTCTTTCAGTGAGTCTGTTATTTGTGTATACAAAGGCTGTTGATTTTTGAGCATTGGCCTTGTATCCAGCTATACTACTAAATTTGACAATTAAGTCTAGCCATCTTTTGGTTGAGTTTTTAGGTTCCTCTTTATAGAGAATCATACCATCAGCAAATAATTAGTTTAACTTCTTCCTTACCTATCTGTATTCCTTATTTTTATTTTTTGAGACAAGGTCTCACTTTGTAGAAAAGGCTGTCCCTGAACTCCTCTTTATAGAGAATCATACCATCAGCAAATAATTACAGTTTAACTTCTTCCTTACCTATCTTTATTCCTTATTTTTATTTTTTGAGACAGGGTCTCACTTTGTAGAAAAGGCTGTCCCTGAACTCACTGTTGCCCAGGCTAGCCTTGAACTCACAGCAGTCCTCCTGCGTGCTAGGATTACAGGCATGAGCCACCATGCCTGGCATTGTGATGTGTGGTACTGGGGATCGAACTCTGGTCCTTGTGTTTGAGAGACAGACACTGGAACCACTGAGCTAAATCCTCAACCCTAATTTATTTTAAATTGTCTGTTCCTCAGGGTCATTCACATCCTTCTCAGGTGATTTCCCAGACTTCGGATCTTAGGGTCAGAGTGTCTACTGTGCTGCCCAAAAAGTCCTCTGTCTGGAAAAGTGGATTTCCAGAGGTGGAGCAGCCTTAGCTCATCTGAATACTACAAAGCCCTTTTCCTGGCTGGGGTACCAGTTTGCTCAAAAGATCCTCTCCCTCTAAGATGTCTGTCTAGGCAGGGAGGTCTCTGGCAGTGTTCAGTGGATAGAAATAGTAAAAAATGTAAATAAGCTATTTCACTATACATTGCAGGTGCAGAAAAGTTTTCTCCACCCCCTTTTGCCATGCTGAGTATCAAATGCAGGACTTCACCCATGCAATTGGCCTGTGCACTACCATTGAGCTCTATCCTGTAGTATTCTTGAAGTAAAAGCAAGTAGCGCAAGATTCTGAATGATTTACCACACATTCTCACTCATGGGAAAAAAATGAAATTTCTGGAAGGCACATATTTTAATGGTTATGTATGTATGTTCACGTGGAACCAGTTAGAAGGAAGCTTAAGAAAGCACATGTCATAAATGTTGCAAAAATTAACAAAAACTTGCAAACTTGTTTCAGGATTTTAAGCAAGCTGCATCGATAAGCCAGACCAATGTCAGTCTTCTTCAAGCTACTGCCATGTGCCACCACAGGTATGGAGCGCAGTTGTTGTCAAAGGGGAAGCAAATGGGACCTTCAGACACATCTAGGCATAATCCTGTAAAAGAGTCAGGGAGGACTGGAACAAAGTGAAGAAAATGAAAAGAGACACAAAGAGTTCCCTGTATAGATGTGGGACCACAGCTAGTGTGTTGTGTTGCAAGCTGCCTTCTGCTTACAGTAAACTATTTTAGTGAAATCAGGAGAAACACCTGCGTCGTGTCTTTGAGGATGACTAGCTGACTGAAGCCTGTTCACTGGGAAATGCCATTCACAACACATTAAGTAAAATTATGCGTAACTTGACATATCTAGACATAAAATAACAGTTTGTTCACAAAAAAACAGAGATGACTTTTAAAAACCCATTTTCCTGGAAAACAGTAATTTCAAACATGAGTGTATTTTCAAGGAAATCTTACGTTTAAAAAATTATATATTTAAAACTGATTAAAAATATCAGGAAATATCTACAAAACCCAATAAAATGAATAAAAATATAATACTTAAAACATTGTATTGTCTTCCTTTGAGATGGTTACACAAATCAGTGAGTTATACAGAGAACACTTATGTAAGGCCAAACTGCAAATAGAATACAGAGTTTAGTGTGTAAAGTTTGCTAAGCATAATGTTTACATTTCCATATGTATATTCAGTGTCTGGCAATTAATTTTGGTTATTTAGATTTTAAAAGCACAGAGATTCAGTGTGCATGGATTTTAACATAAAGTATTCTTGGCTAAGTAATAGTTTATACTGTTTTTATAGGAGAAACAATAGCAGTTAATTTGAAGAAGGAAATAAGAATTCATAAATTATGTAGATATGCGGTGCAAGTACTCAGTTTAGAGAATGGAGTACAGTTTGAATTATTTAGGAACTTGACACTCCTTATTTTCCCTTTTAGGACATAGATAGTACAGCTATATTTCCCTATGAGAGAGTTTTTATTAGCAAAGTAATTTAGTAACTGGAACTTCTGAAGATGCCTTCAAGTTAAAAAACTGTTCTCAGATCTTTTATTTTACACAGACAATGGCACAGCTGACAGTTCAACCTTTGTACAACCTATGTCTTAAATGTTCTTAGGCAAAGAAATAATAAGGACTGATGTGTTTTGGTGGGTGTGTGCTGGCATAAAACATTGAATGTTGTTACACTGGGTTAAAATTAAAAACAGAGTCCACAGTTTCTCTCACCTTCTTTCCTGTGTTTAGCAACTATTAGAGTCACTAAGTTTTTTAGTGTGTCAGTTTACGATCTCTTTTATGAAATATAATCACTGGTTATATATGGCAGAGACTCCTTAAGCTGATACTGCTTTGGAATTTCAAATAACCCGGCTTTCATCACCTGACTAGGATCTCTATTGTTCTTTAATAAAAGAAGAATTCAAACAACAGTAAAGCCCTGATAACTCACAGTCCCAATTCCATGTGTGCTGAGTTTTTAGCAGTTTTACTGAACTTAGAAACAAGGAATGCCTTGTGATGGGTTAAATTTCTTTAGCAAGAATATTTTTGCATTTCAGCATAAGCAGTAGTGCACATAGCAGTATAGTTTATTACTGTGGGGATTCACTTTTGGTGTCTTATATGGAGTAAAAAAGTAAAAAATCTCATTTGGAAAATTTTATAAAAGGAATAAATCTTTAAATTTTAGGGCTTTGATCTTTGAACTCATGGGGCTACAGACTTTTGAAGTATCTTTTGTGTATTTCTGGTTCTCACTCTTTTGGTTGCTAGGAGACAACATTCCTTAGGCTGAATATCCTACTTGTTGCCTAATTTAATCACTGACAGTGTTATAGTAAAGTTAATTTTTAGATCTTTTTAGGAAAGCTACCTTCATGTTTTTAAAAAATGAAAGATTACTCAGCTTTATGTCTTCAGTGCTTCTCATTTCAGTATATTTATTTTGCCATGCTTTATATTTCCATAAAATACATTTAATCTCAACTGTGCAATCCACATTCTTTAGTTTGGGGGAGGTGTTTGTGATTTATTTGTATAACTCAGTAGGGCACATCTGGTCACGTCTGTGATTAATGTGGCCAGGGCTGTGGCCTTTGTGTCTGTAATCTCGCTGGCCAACTCTGTGCCCAATTCATCGTGAGTGGATATCATAATGAGAATTAGACACCTTCTGCAAGTCAGTACCTCGCTTTAGATTTATGTGCACACATCTTATTTAGAATAAACTTTTATATTTGTGGTGACAGATGCCCAACTGTCTATAGTTAGTGAACATTCATATGGTGTCTAGTTCTGCTCTTTTCCCATTGGCCGATTGCCATGTGATGACTTAACAAGAGCTTCGACCTAAGAGATACTAATTGACACTTCTCTAGAAAAATAAAATTGCTGTTCTGACAGAAGATTCTCTTTAGTTTGTTTCCTGATCCATTGATGTAAGAACCTGGGGAGTCTCTGTCTTCAGCTCTGTCACCTTCTCTGGAGTTAATTTTAGTCATCATCACCTTCAAGGTACTGGCCAAGTGGCTTTTAAGATCTATTGGCATCTTTAAGGTATCGTGATTATTTACTACATCAAAACAGACTTAAGTGTTCATTAAAGTTAATGCTGGTAAGTAAAGCAGTGAAATAATAGCTTTTATCACTGCCTTTGAGAAATATATTTGTGCCATATGACAGTGTGCTTCAATATGCTGCTTCAGAGCCTTTGTTTTTGTTTTTGTTTTTTGAGACAGGGTCTCGCTTTGTAGTTCTGGCTGGCCCTGAGCTCACTATGGTGCCCTGGCAAGCCGCCACGAACTCAGCAAATCCTCCTGTCTCTGCCTCCAGAGTTCTGGGATTACAGGCGTGAGCCACCACGCCCGGCATTGTGGTATGCGGTGTTGATTGTTGGTGGGTGTGAGCCTCCACGCCCAGCATCATATGTGGTTACTGGGGATCGAACTCAGGACCTTGAGCTTGCGAGGCAGGCGCTGGAACCACTGAGCTAACCCTCTGGCCCCATTGTTTTTGTATTTTTATAATTATTTGCATTGTGCAAAATAACAGATTATGTTTTATAGTCCATATATCAGGTTGCATATTCCCAAGGGATGTTTAAGGTTTTTTTGGATAAGGAGGGCATAATATGATGATATTTGGATACAAGAATATTAAGAATACTTTATTGACTTACAGGAAAATATGAGGGAAGAGGAATTGTCCTGAAAATTTTAATAAACATAGACAACAACAATATGCATCATAAGTACTTCATTGCTCATTTATGGAAATATTGAGCACAATAAAACCTATTGACAAATGCATTTTACACAGAATGATGGTAGTCTGTTTATTCTTGATAAAAAGTGTTGGTCCATGTTTAAAATTATTGCTGTAATGCAGCTGAATGGAAAAGCAGTGCAGCCTGCCTTCAGTGAACTTTTGCTTTTCCCATTGGCCAATTATTGAGAAAGAATAATACAATTTATTATGACTTTCATGAAAGAAATAATCCTGTTTCCTGAGTAACAACCCACAGAGTCAACAAAAGACTCCAGTTGGCTAACCTTTGCCTGTACGTAATATCAGAATTTAAACTTCTCTGGTGCTGCAGTATTCATTTTGTGGGAATCCTCTGCAGGACATTTGATGTACTACTTTTGGGGAGTGTTAGCCGGAGCACAGAGCAAGAACCATAAATATATCAATTATTTTTCATGATGTGGTCACACACAAAAATAAATAAAACCAAAAACAGTCTCATTAAGCAAAATTATGGATATTAGGCCCCAATAAATACAGGCAAAACAAAATGGAGTCACTGAAGCTAAAGGCAAATGCAAACATGTAAATTGAAACTTTAAGGAAGCCAATAGACAGCCACACAGACCAGCTGAAGCTTTACTCCTAACTCCTAAAGTAGTCTCAAGTAACCTACTGTGAGCCAATCAATTTTTTCCTGTTCTATTTCTTTGTTATCACTGTACAATCCTGAGCTTTCTTTTATTTCCCAGTGACACTTGTGACCAAATAAGTCTGTTAATAATGGTGATAAAGAATGAGGCTAATGTGCAACATTTTGGTCATTAGTCCATTTTGAGAAGCTGACTGAAAAGGAAGAGGTTCACTGGTTAGGGAGAATTGTCATGGTTAGCCTAAAGCTGCTTCCTTACATATTAAGTTCATCCTAAAGTCTTTTCCATACATAGTGAGCTGTAACCTAACTTGAAGGGTACACAGGCTGTAATGTACTCTTGTAAGAAGTAGCTGAGTCTCAGCCAATCACAAGCAACCACCTGCTCAAACTTCAAGCAGAACAAAAGCGAACTGTATCCAATTAGGCTGTCTCTTCCACATTTTCCTTTTCTATATGCTCTACTTTTTCTCTGGATACAAACCCAACTTGGAACATGTAGTGGATTAGAGGATTTTGGATCCATGCTGCTGCCAGAGTGCAGAATCACACATAAAGCTAATTTAAGATCTGGAAAACACATTCTGTCATGATTTTCTCTTTGATCTACAGTGTAATGTGAGACACTGAATCACTTCTCAGTTTCAAAATAAATTATTTCTCATAACTTACATCCAGGTAAAAGTTAAAATCTAGCCTTTAAAACCTGTTTGTGATAGATGGTGAAAGCCTGAAGTTTAGTTTTCTGCTGACTATAATATCCAGTTCCAGTTTTATTTTTAAGGTTGCCTTCTATTAATGATAGAGTACTTAGTTTTCTATATATAGTATTGATACTAGATCATCTTTTTTTTTTTTGAAACAGTTACAAAATAGTTCAGGCTGTTCTTGAACTCAATATGTTCACTGGCCTTGAACTTACAGCAGTCTTCCTGCATCAGCCTCCCAATTGCTGGGATTATAGGCATGGGGCAACACAGCTGGCAACTATGTTTTCCATTGATATAGTTCTTATTAAAAAGTTACCAAATTAGTTCTTAGGGGATCACCATTGTGTATGTGGGCCATTGCTAATGGAAACATCAGTAGGAAGCACAAGAATAAATAGTGTATTTTATCAATAAGAGCATATGTTTTCTGAACTGTTAACTGAGAGTTGTTAAAACAAGATTTAGGAATACTGTTTGGACTTGTATCACTTGAAAAGAAGAATTTCATACCACTACATTCTGCTGTGAAAATGTCCCTTACTTTTGATTCCGTTCTTTTTTGAAAACTTCAAAGAATCTGCCAGACATCTTAGGTCGTATGGATTTACGTACTCACTTCCTATGAGAGAGAATAAGTTTTACGAGGGTCGTTGTAAATCTTTTTGGAAAAGTCATATACAGGAAAACACTGAACATGTACAAAGAGCATAACTTACCCGATGGCATCAATATTTTAATTTTTTATTTCAGAATTCAAGAATTCAAAGAAGCTATCAATTTCTTCACCCAGGTTCTTAAAATTAACCCACTTTTCCTGGATGCTTATGTTGGACGAGGGAATTCTTATAGGGAATATGGACATGATGAAGCCACCAAACAAGCCCAGAAGGACTTTCTGAGAGCGCTACATCTTAATCCACTGTGCACAAAAGCCAGAATTAGTCTGTGCTATAATTTGCAGGTAATACAATATTTTGAGCATTGAAAGCATTGTTTGGACAGGAGAGAGAACATATGGACCTTTATTGATGATGGGGCTAAATATTATTTCTTTGGATACAAACATTTACCTTTCCCTTACTTTTAGAACACAAAGCTAACTTTTAAGGAGGAGTCCCACGTGGTTGCAGGGGCCCTTCCTGTACAAGCCTGGGGATCTGGATTCCTAGTTAGATGGGGACTTTAACATGAGTTTCTTGAAAGTCTTCACCCTTCTCCCTCCTTACAAACCACTTTTAAAATTTGCCTGTTGTATTTCACAAATAAGAATCTGACTAACATTTCAGTGACGTGGACTTTAATTCCATGGGTTTTATCCTATTGAGTGATGTAAAAATAAAAGAGGGTAAACAATGTATGAAAGTTGTAAAGTGAATACCAGCCTTATAGAAGGTCAGAAAAATGACACATAGAGACTTACGAATTTAGTCATCTTCCAGAGAGCAGCGAGTTAGGATTTGCTGGAAAGGCGAAAGGACAAGAACTTGTCCCCTTAGGAAGATGAAGCAATGCAGATCTCTCAAGACAAGCATAAACATATAAATATGTTAAATGCAGGAAAGAAACATAGGTTATAGTCCCAGGGAGTCGAGCTGTGTTTGAGGAGCAAGAGGGTTTTACTAAAAATTAGCATTTACAAGATTAGGAATTAGGGGCAGAGGCTGGAACTCAGATGTTGCATTCCAGAGGGAAGGGCCCGCCGGGAAGCGTTGTCATCCTTAGAAGCCCTGGTGCTCCTCGTGGTAGTCTTCATTTTATGTCACCTAAGATCTAGATGGGTAGGTCAGGAGAGAGTGCTTTACAATGAGGGGAGATTAAATAAGCTCTGGTGATTAAAGACCTGCCAGTCTAGTTAAACATGAGAATAGCACTAATCAGAGGAGTGGCATCAGATTTGCATTTCACAAAGATACCACTGGGCGTACAGCAATCTGCACAGGCACGGAAGTGCCTTTTAGTGTAAAGGATTGAAGTGAGAGAAGGACTGATGTGTAAGTGTGAGGTAATGACATCCAACTGTTAACCCAGGGAGTGACACTTTACTCAACAAAAATTTGTAGATTCTTTTACTATTGGCTTGACCCTGGAGACACAGAAGCAAGTAGAGCAGAGGCGGTCAGGGAGAGATGACCGGGGAAATCCTACTGTGAGGCTGTCTGCAGTTTAATATTCTCGTAATCGAACCTCAGTCTGTCTGCTTTCTTTCTTATTAGTTGAACTTGTGATGACAGTGTTTTCCCATATAGTTTACCCAGAGCGAGATTTGCTGGTCAACTTGCAAAGTTTAATTCCCTCAGTAGTTGCAAGTGTTCCTAGTTTTATGCAAGAGTCACTGGGGTAAACTTGGTTAAACTGAGTCAGCCTCTGAGATTTGGCAGGTTGGGTTTCTGAGACCATGTAAAAGAACCTTGGATGGTGCTGAATTCATTACTCGCTGCCTTCCCGTGGTTTGGTGTTGAGTTGCCTGCTGGTCTTCTCTGGGAAATGCTCTGACACTCTTCTGTCACTGGTCCCACTCTCCTGATGACTTTTTTCCAGTTGGTGCTGAGGTTGGTAGGTACAGATAGATGCTTGGTAGATTGACATGCATTTTCCATAGAATATGTATAGTGCCCTAAAATTCCAGATACTGGTATGAAATACCAAAATATGTTTTATACTGTTATTCATTTATTTATTTAACGCATACTAATTCTACTTTAGGTATGATATATGTCTTGTGTAAACTGGAGATTCTATGCCAGAAAGAAAACAGCACAATCCCTGCTTGTACCTGTGGAATTCAGTGTAAAACTTTTGACAACTGTCAGAAGCTATGGTATTTCACATGGTAGACTTCATTTTATGTTATCCAAGATCAGATGGGTGTAAGAAATGACTTTGCAATTAATTTAATTAATTAAAATAACATAAACAGAGGCAGTCAAGAATGTACTTACAGCATAGCCTACTCTCTAGCCTAATATATCTTCAATTTGGCACAATGTAACTATGCCTTTACCACAGGTTTTAAAATGAGTTAGAACCATAAGCATGTCATATGACTCACTATTATTTTGTAAAATTGGAAAATCATCTTAGGCTCAAGGAAAATTTCAGAAAGCGTGGAACCACTTTACCATTGCCATGGGAATTGATCCACATAGCTACCTCGTCTACGAAGGAAGAGCTGTGGTCTGTCTTCAAATGGGCGTTAGTTTTGCTGCAATGCTGGACATTAATGCAGCCATAAAGGTAAACGTGAACTTACATTGCATTATTATTGACATAAGTTAACAAGAACAATGAATAGACTCAAGTAGTTCTGTGTTTCCTTCTAAAATAACTTGGAAGAAAATAATGTTTTTGTTTTTTTCTGAGTGCTCTCTGGTCAACAGAATTATTATATCTTGTCAATTTTATAATCTAAATGACTTTGAAATGGGAAAAAAAAACCCAAATCCCTGATAAACATTGATTCAGGAAAGGCAGCCTGTAAGTTTCACAGACAACACGGTTTATTTTGTAATGTAAAGAAATGCAAAATACAAAATGAAATTCTAGTTTTGAAGGGACTAAAAGACCAGTTTGAATCTCCAGATTCTTCTTAAAGTGGCTCTCTGAATAAGCCTTGGGTTTTGAATACAGCGACAGAAATTTTTCCAGCTTCTGGATTTTCTTTCTGTAAATATGAGTAGATGTTGTAATGTTTGAAATGATAAAAGGGAGCAAATCTGAAGGACAATTGCTACTACATCGGAAAAACAAGCATGTCAACTATTCAATTTAATTTCTTTTCTGGCTTAGCATGGGTAAACAGATAAACTTTCCTCCTATGTCTGTGCCTTGGAAAGGAGCTCAGTAAAGCATTAAGATTATTTGTTTCATTGGAACCAAGTCAACACAATGTTGACATCAAACCAATTTCATAACAAGTCTTTTCTCACAATATTTGTTCTAATGGAGTTTTACCTGCACTATGAAGTCACTCATTCCCACAAGTAGATTTCATAATGTTCATCTCTGCAGACATGAAATTGGAGATAAACACTGCTCCCAGATACTAAAGACCCACACTATTATATTGCAGATCAATACTACAGCAGAGTTCTTAACAAATCGTGGTGTGATTCATGAGTTTATGGGTCAACAACAGAATGCAATGAAAGACTACCAAGCAGCAATTGCTCTAGACCCCAAGTACTCACTGGCTTACTTCAATGCCGGAAATATCTACTTTCACCACAGGCAGTTTTCTCAGGTAATGTGAGTTTTCCTTAAAATTTTCTTTTTGACATTAAATGCCTCTTCGTGAAAAGTAGTTTCAAAATGCCATCTTTACACCTCAGCCTGATAAATCATTCACTCCTCTTCTAAAAAATCCTTTCGCAAGAATGTTTGTGTTTACCCATCAAATGCTTGTACCGGTGTGGCTTTTTTCTCTTTATTATCGTCAGTCAACATTCTTTCAGCCCTGCCTGAGTGCCAGTGCTCCCCTTGCTATGTCTGCTGTCCCCAGCCCCCAGCCTGCTGGCACCTTTTTCTCCCAAACTTTCTTCCAAACCCTCTTTATGATGGGATTGTCTGTCTCATCTCAATTTATACCTTTACTAAATTTCAGTCCCTGAGCACTTGACTGGGAATAGGGAGACTGAGGTATCAGTTCTGATTTTATGTGACCCCTTAATCTCTTCAAATTTCAATTTATAATGTCTGAAATAAGAATACTGAGGTATTAGTATTTTGTTTTGAATTTATTTTATTTGCTTTTCTTTTTATCTATAGTCACTCTTATGCTGCTACCTTCAGTTTTTCTCTCCATCTATTTTTCTGAATTGGTAGCTTAATTTATTTTTTGTTTATCCTTCCATTTGTATTAGGACAATTTATTAACATCATTTTTTTTCTAAGTACTTTTCTGTCAGTATCCCATGTGTTTTGGCCTGTATTTATTTTTTAACGAGTAAAATATAGATAATATAAATTTTTCATCATAACTATCTTACATGACCAGTTCAGTATTGGTAAACATATTCTGTAGTGTTCTTATTAATTATTTTCCTAAAATTTTGCACCTGAAGTTTGTATTTGCTCTTTGATTGGAGAATAAATTAATTATTTGATGGAGTACAAGTTTTTATATTTCTAAATGTGTTTTTTACTTGTATTTGAAAAGTATTTTACTCTGTAGTCTGTTTTCTTTAGTTTTTCTGAGAGGAAGGTAGATAGTTGTACTCTAATGACTTTTTATGAAAATACTCTTAATTCTTTTTAAAGTTTCTGTACTATAACATTAGAATTACCTTATAATGTCCTTTTTCTTATTAGCAAGGGTGCATGAGTTAAAAACTCTCATCTTAAAAGAAAATCTCAACTTCATGGCCTACTGTAGCTACATCCTCTACCTCACTGCTGTGCTTCACAGAGGACTTTTCTTAAACCAGTTATCCACAGTAGCTCTCTTTTTATTTCTAATTCATGCCACAGGATGTCCACAACTTCTTGACTGAAGTCTATGCCTCTACTGCTCCTCCAGTGCTCTCCGTGATCTCCTCCATCTTTCTCTTTTGATGGTTCAGAAGTAATGAACTCAGGCACTTTTCTCTGTGTAAAGCACTTTTTTCTCCAAATGATGCTATTTGATCTAATTTTCTTCTTCTAGTGACCTTCACTAGATCCTCCCTCCTCAGTCTGCTTTTCGACATTTCCTGTCTTCTTCTCTTCTAAATGTTGATAGCACCCCAGGTATGGTTCTTTCTTGGTTTCACTTCAAAATTGTTTTTGTGTATTGATCTCTTAACTCTCCAGTCTTACTAAGATTGTAAACTTTTAGGGGCAAAATTATACACTATTCTTTCTTTTTTGCATTTCTCTACCTTGAAAATCCACTTAGGATTGGGAATGTAATTAGTGGTAGAGGGCTTCCCTTGCATGTGTATACAGGCCTTAGATTCAACACTCAGCATGGAGTGAAAGAAAGGGAGAAAACAAGAAAGAAAAGGATGTCTTCTTTGATAAAGCCATCTGAGCTAAAACATCAGTGAATCATAACTTTTTATTTCTTCTCATTCTCTTCTAGTCATTTAATCCTGTCAGGTTTGTGTCTTTTTTTATTATGTTCCCTCTTTACTGTGTCTGCTATGATTGCCTTAGAGTTCCCCCTATCATTTTGTGTTTGAGACCATGATCTTTAGCAGCTTGCTGTTCTCCTGATGAACTGGATTGACCACTATAGTGAATTAGATGCTGGGCCAGGGTTATTGAAGGTGTAAGTCTTTTTTTAATTGACTTTTTGGGCACCTTTTATACATACATTATGATTACATTCAACATTGAGAATTTGTACCTGTACAGAGCATATCTTGATTCTCATTTTTCCTTTCTCTTGTCCTCCGTACAACCCCCACCCCATATACATAAGCTTTATTTCCTTTTTTTAACTATCAATTTTTTTCTTTCCCTTCTTTACTTTCCCCTACCCATATTTTCTCTTTTCCTTTTACACATTTTTTTCCTATTTCACTTTACCTATCATACATTTTGGTATTCAGTTTTTCATACTAGAGAAAAGATATAGTATTTACACATCTATGTCCTATTTATTTCACTTACAAGTATGTCCTCAAGCTACCTCCATGTGAGGATAAATGGCTCAAATTTATCATTCTTTATGGTTGAGTAATGCTCCATTTTATAAGAAAACCACATCTTCATTATCTAGTCTCTAGTTGATGGGCATCTGGGTTGTTTCCAAGATTTGGCTATCATAAACTGAGCTATTATAAACATGGTTGCACATATATCACTGAGGTATGATTCTTTTACTTTTTTCATGTATATACCTACCAGGGAATACCAGGGTCAAATGGGACCCCAAATTCTAGGTTCTTAAGGAATTTCTACATTTATTTCCATGGCAGTTGCACCAGTCTGTATTCCTACCAACAGTAGAGAAATATTCCTTTCTCCTCATACCCTGTCAACATTTGTTGTTGGTTGATTCATGATAGTGGCCATTCTTTTTGGAGTGAGATGGAATCTCAGTGTTGTCTTCAATTTCATCTCGAATGATCAGAGATGTTGAGCAACTCTTCCTATGTTTCTTAGCTACTTTTACTTCTTCATCTGAAAAATGTCTGTTCATTTCAGATGCCCATTTTTGAATTGGGCCTTTAACTTTGGGGAGGCCTCAGTTTTTAAAGTTCTTTATATACTCTAGATAGTAGTTCTTTGTCTGAGAAATAGCTGGTAAGAAAAGATAGATAAGGAAGAAGTTCTTGGAATTTCTCTTATTGCTGATCTCAAATCTCAAGGCACTGTGGTCTGACAGTATACAGGGATGACAACTTCAATTCCTTTCCATATACTTAAACATGCTGTATGAACTAGCATGAGATCTATTTTAAAGAATGACCCATGAGCAACTGAGAAGAATGTATTTTCTGACTTTATGGGGTAAAATCTCTATAGGTATCTATGAAGTCCATTTGTTCAAAAGTTTAATTTAGTTAAATATTTCACTATTGATTTTATTTTTTTGTCCAGTCAATCTGTCTATTTGTGACAGTGGGGTATTGAAGTCCCTCACTACTATTGTATTAGTGCTTATCTGGCTTTTCATATCTATTAATATTTGTTTTATGTAATCAGGTACATTTATAAATGTCATCTGTTCTTCTTGGATTGTTCCCTATATGAGGATGTAGTGTCCTTCTTTGTTTTCTCAATTATTTTTAGTTTGAATTCTACATTGTCTTCAAATAAGATAGCCAGTCTTGCTTTTTTTGCTTTTCCCTGTCACATGGACAATTGTTTACCATTGTTTTACTTTTAGTCTATGGATTTCTTTCTGAATTAGGTGTGTTTCTTGTATACAACATATTGTTGGATCTTGCTTCTTACTCCATCCTGCTAGTTTATATCTTTTAATTGGTGCACTGAGTACATTAACATTAAAGGTTATAACTGAGATGGACTAATTTAACCCTGTCATGATGTTTTTCTGTTCATGGCTCTTTTATTCTATGCTTTTCCGTTGGCCAATGAATTCAGTTCTGGCACACCATGGAAGACCCTCAAACAGAGCAGTCACATTGCCTTGGCCAACACAGTGCTATCAGTATCATCAACACTATCAAACACGGTCTAGGAAATGACTAGCTTTGGCAATTACTATTACCTTTATGACTAGCTTTGGCAATTACTATTACCTCTAACCTCATGAGTTATATTTGTAACCATATGTCAAAATTTGGAAGTAACCAGAAGTATGTAAACATATACATGTCCTTCAGTAGAGCAGCATCACCCTTTGGGAGTAAAGGGTCAGCAGAGAGTGGTAAGTAAAGAAGAAAAGGGAG
Source organism: Thryonomys swinderianus (assembly GCA_004025085.1). Classification (NCBI taxonomy): domain Eukaryota; kingdom Metazoa; phylum Chordata; class Mammalia; order Rodentia; family Thryonomyidae; genus Thryonomys; species Thryonomys swinderianus. The sequence continues at coordinate 63,707 of PVIC010003314.1, forward strand.
AGATTAGAAATAGGGTTAGAGGATATATAAAGATCACCAAACCCCAGGAAACTGATAGACACTAGAGGACAACAGAGATAAAGGGACATATATAAAACAGAGCAGACTAACAATAGAAGGAGCACTAGAAACTGTTTTCAGCCTCTTATAATAGTACAGATGAAAGAGAGTAGGGAAGACTGAAATGCATTAACTTCTGGGAACTGATACTGACTGGAGGCAAAGAAAGGATAAAAGAACAAAAGAAGAATAGGGGTACCCAGCAACAACAAATTAACAGACTATTTTACCTCTCCTGTAAAAATAAGAGTAGTTGAGAGAAGAAAAAACCTGAAATTGGACAGATTTGACAACAGCAGAATAGAGAAATAAAAAACGAAAGTTAGATTAGTAAAAAGAAAGAAAAAGAACAACAGCAACAATATCAACAAAAAGAAAAACAAAGCCAAAACACCACCCAAAGGGTCCTTCATGGTGCGGATCTGCTGTCTCCTGTAGATAGTATGGACAGTAGCATGCAGATCAGAGCTGACTAGACACAGAGAGATAGCTGTCATCCCCTGTGTAGGTTCTGGCTATAGCATTCGAGTTGAGCTCAATGGACTCCTACAGGTTTGAACTCTGCAAGAGCCCAGGGTCCTGTAGGTGGGACTGACTCCACAGACTCACTGATGGCTATAGTCAACAAGATTTCTTCACTCTTCTGGTGGGTGTTATTTCATTGTGGCAGAAAAGGCAGTCACATACTGAAGCCCTGTGACTAAGGCCCAGCACTACCGTCACACTTATTCAGTGCACATAGACAAGTAAATGGTGCCTCTGGGGGCTACTTCCCTTGTGCCAGTCCCGTGAGAGGTCAGGGCCCAGCCATCAGTGTGTGCATTCAAGAAGATGGAGTCCCTGTGGGCTCTTCCTCCTATATTGGTCATGTGAGAGCTCACTGTCTGTGAGCTGTGGGGAAGGCAGGCCAGTCCCATGCCAGAGGCCTGCCTGTGCAGGAGCAGAGCTTACTCAGTGTGGGCAGAAAAACAGATGGAGTCTCTGTGGGGTCCTCCTTCTGTGCTCGTCCCGTGAGAACTCAGGGACCAAGCATTGTGGGAAAGGTGGGCCAGAGGCCTGCCTGCATAGGAGCAGCCCTAACTCAGTGTTGGCAGAGAAGTAGATGGAGTTTCTGTGGGAGCTGAAGGTGTAATTCTGTGAGACACAAAGGACACTGTTGTTCAAATCTCACTGGACAGCTGGGAGTCTAATGTTTCCTAGGCAGACAAGTCGAGGCCAATTGCCTTAAACTTCATTAATCTCAAATCATTTTCTGGCTGGGTCCTACCCATATTTTTTTGGACTATAAAGTTAGGGAAATAAAAAAAATGCCCAAGGTAATTTTCTATTTTTCACAGATGTTTAAGATATCAGAGGACTTTTTAAATGTTTCTTTTATAACTCTATGAACATCAAGTATAACATTTTTTAAACAAAAAATGTAGTTTGAACTTTTTATGATACAGTTCTATTTTTCCCATGCTGCTGACACATTAGCTGGGCAAATATTTCACCTAAAATATGCTCCATCTTCTGTCTAAAATAGTGGAGTGAAATGGACACTCCCTTGGAGACAGGTAGGCCTTGAGAATAGCTATTCAGCTATGCTCCTCTGTTCTAGGCTTCTCTTTATAGAGAAAATTGTTTCCATGCCTTGCCCATTTCTTCCTTCTGTTATGTAAGTAACGCACTTTTTTTTTTTTTTTAGACAGTGTCTCACTTTGTAGTTCAGGATGGCCCTGAGCTCACTATGTAGCCCAGGCAAGCCTCGAACTCAGCAATCCTCCTGTTTCTGCCTCCCCAGTGCTGGGATTACAGGCGTGAGCCACCATGCCCGGCACTGTGGTATGTGGTATTGACTGCTGGTGGGCGTGAGTCACCACACCCAGCATTGTATGTGGTTACCGGGATTGAACTCAGGACTTTGCACTTGCGAGGCAGGTGCTAGAACCACTGAGCTAAATCTCTGGCCCCAGTAATGCACTTTTCAAGATGTAATATAAACTTATATTGTTCAAAGCTAGGTGCACTACTGGTGTTTTATTGAGTTATTCTTTCATGGTAAAAGTAGAGATTTACTCCTAAATCATTAAAGTCATGCTTTTGTGATGTAGAATTGTGTAGCCTTTGTTGGTCATTTAGTGGTGAATTAAAATGAAGGCTAAATTACTTTATGAAGAAAGCAGTGCTTATAGCCATTCCTTGACATCCTTTCTGATGACTGTGTCCTGCTTTTTCTTTAGGAGTAAGTTCTCTTTAAACTCTTTACAAAAGGATGTCAGTCTGTCCTTATCCCAGGACTTACATGCAGTATAGAATTACTGTTATCCAGAAAGGATAGGGGTTATGTGATTTTGATTTAATTGACTGAAAATTCAGAGAAAGCAACTTTTATGGACTATGTTTGAAGGCTGTTACCTTGTTATTTGTAGATGTTGGAAGAAAAATGATACATTGATAGTAATTAATTGAGTTACTATATTTTGCACACCATTCTCAGTACTTTAACTCATTTCATCTTTACATCAACACTAGGAATAAAGTTTGTTAACTTTTGTCATATAGAGCTTTAGTAATGTGCAGGATTTGGATCTAACAGTTTGTGTCATGGTTTGAACTGCAGCCATCATGTGATCAGAATTTAGATTACCCATAACGGAAGTGAGTTGAGCATAGATCTTTGAGAAGCAAAAAGAACAGTAGTTCAGTAAAGAAGACCAGGAGGAAATGATCAAAGAGCCAGGAGAAAACTAGGAGTGACAGAATTTTAGGAGGGAGGGAGAAACGATAGTACCCATGCCACAGAAATGCTTTGGAAGAAAACAGTTGAAAAATGCTCACTAGTTTTGAAGAAAGTTCTGCTTAGCAAGAGTAGAGCTCAGGGAATAAGCAGTAAATGGAAGTCAAGTTGTTGGAGGTTGGGCAAAACTGAAAGGCAGAGTAGGTTAAATTATAAGAAGTAAACTTCCTTTGAAGGTAAATTTTAAAATAGGAAGTAAATTTTTATCCATGAGGGAGTTAGAGATGAGACTGTCCACTGGAGCAGGAGGAAGGTGTCTGATTAGCATCTTAAGCTGCATGTGGGAAAGGGACCAGTTTTTTAAAAATTTCCATTCATTGTAGATCAATATCAATAAACACAATAAGATGATTTACTATAAATGTCGTGTGCTCACATCATGTCAAAGTGTTACAGAATTTTATTCATTGTCCTCACTTTTAAACAATTATGTTGATAATACAGTATTTACAGTACATATTAAAAACACTTATCATGAGGAATTGGTACATATACATATTGCCTCATGATCCTCACCTCTTCACAGGTGTGTAGCAATCAGTTTTTGAACCAGGACCCCAGGCTGCACTTTGTGAACCAATAAATTATACAGGAAGTTCAAAATAAAAACAATGACAGGTTCTATTGGGGTCACAAGAGTAGATTTGTAAGTTGGGAGAAACTGGTTCAGTAAGAAAACAAACACACTTAATCAAGGGGAAGGGGAGCTAGATTTTAGTATATGTGCTGCCGAAGCGAGCACAGGGAAGGGGAGCTAGATTTTAAAGGCAAAAGGTGTTAATGGGGTGAGGCAAAATAACTTGTTTCTAGTAATGTTTGATTGGACCTGTCAATTACAAAGGTGTGTTAAGCAAATCTAGGATAGTGCTGTGGATCTCTGTTCAGAGGTTAAGCTGCACATGGTTGGTTAAAAGGGGATGTTGTTGGGGATTACCAGTGAGCAACAAGCTTTAAAACAGTCAGAAGATCATCAGAAGTTCCACAGTGAGGGACTATTGCTATCTTTTGTCTTGCTGGTATGTTCTTTCCACACAGTATTTTCACCTGGAAATTAAAGATCAAGGAATTTGTCTCTGCCAAATTCATTCTCCGAGGCTTGCACAAAAGTGTTGCTGTCTCTTTTTTTTTTGAGACAGGGTCTCACTTTGTAGTTTAGGCTGGCTCTGAGCTCACTATGGAGCCCAGGCAAGCCTCGAACTCAGCAATCCTCCTGCCTCTGCCTCCTGAGTGCTGGGATTACAGGCATGAGCCACCACGCCCAGTACTGTGGTATGTGGTACTGATTGCCGGTGGGCGTGAGTCTCCATGCCCAGCATTGTATGTGGTTACCGGGGATTGAACTCAGGACCTTGCGCTTGTGAGGCAGGCGCTGGAACCTCTGAGCTAACCCTCCAGCCCAAGTGTTGCTGTCTCTTGATCAGTCTGCAGTCATCTTAATTTTTATTTTCACATCTTTCAGGTTGATGCTCAATTGTGAAAAACCTAGAGTCTGACTTTTCAACACTGATTGCCCCTCTGTCTTTCTTCTTACCATGTTTCATTGGAGAGCTGAGTATCCTTTTTCATACAACTTAGAAGCTCTTTTGAAAATTCATTTATCTAGCTAGCTATCTTTCTGTCCTTATATATGTGGTAATGGCCTAAACTGTATTTTGTTTCTTATTTAGTCTTCTTTTCTAATTTACTTCTTGCCTTCTGTGTCGTTCCATAGTGGGCTATGAGCTTTGGGTGGCGGGCGGTGAGAGCATCTCACTCCAGCAAAGAGTGACATTGTCTAGAATGGTGTTTCCTTCTTTTGTTTTGTTTTGTTTTATTTTGAGACAGGGTCTCACTTTGTAGTTCAGGCTGGCCCTGAGCTCACTATGTAGCCCAGGCAAGCCTTGAATTCAGCAATCCTCCTGCCTCTGCCTCCTAAGTGCTGGAATTACAGGTATGAGCCACCACACCTGGCTGGTGTTTTATTCTTAAAGCTTCCAAAGTCTGATAAACTAGAGGATGTTTTCCAGGCTGACATGCTACCAGAGAGAGTAGACTCTTCAGAAAGTGGGCCTAACAGTTGGAACTTAGGTCACTGTGGCCTTGAAGGGGATAGGGAGGTGGCAACCACTTCCAGTCTCCCTGCCATAGAGGCATGTGCTCCTCTCCTGGCATATGCTCCTACTTTGGTGATTTGTGCCACCACAGGTCAAAAGCAGTGAGGCCACGTGACCATCAATTAATACCTCTGAAATTTTAAGTTCAAATAAATTATTTCTCTGCTTTAGTTTATTATATCAGATGTTCTGTCACAATGACAGAAAGCTAATACTCATAATGCTTTTACTGCTCCCTTGGTAGGCCACTGGCCTTAATTTTAAATGAAGAATAAATGGACTTTGAATTTTTGGATAGCTTCTAATTAAAATACATTGAAAATGTTACTCTTCCATTTTATAGGCCAACGACTACTATTCAAAATCTTTAAAGTTGGATCCAGAAAATGAATATGTTCTCATGAATCAAGCTATTATAAATACAATATTAAGTAAATATGAAGAGGCCAAAAAAGATTTTGCAAGTGTAATTGAACGTTGTCCCTTTTGGGCTGCAGTGTATTTTAACAGAGCACATTTATACTGCTGCTTAAAGCAATATGACCTTGCTGAGAAAGACCTTAGTAGAGGTATATATTTTGGAAATTATTTTGCTAAGATTAAAGTGTTGATATGTTTGTTCTTAGACTACAGAATAAGATCATGAGGTGTATTTGTCTTGATAAATTTACACAAAATCAACATTTTTTTTTTTTGTTTTTGTTTTTTGAGACAGGGTCTCGCTTTGTAGTTCAGGCTGGCACTGAGCTCACTGTGGTGCCCAGGCAAGCCGCCGTGAACTCAGCAATCCTCCTGTCTCTGCCTCCCGAGTGCTGGGATTATAGACGTGAGCCACCACGTCCGGCACTGTGGTATGCGGTGTTGATTGTTGGTGGGTGTGAGTCTCCACGCCCAGCATTATATGTGGTTACCAGGGATCGAACTCAGGTCCTTGCGCTTGTGAGGCAGGCACTGGAACCACTGAGCTATCCCTCCAGCCCAAAATCAACATGTTTATATAGCATATCTAAAATGTAACCAGAATAGATTCTTTTATGTAATAATCTTAACTAAAGCTTTAGAAAGCAGAGGTATAGAAAATTATTAGGAAACTATATACAAGCAGTGCCAGCCTTTCAAAGAAAACCATTGTATTTTTTGAAAATTTATTTTATTGATATGATTTAAATAGACATCATGATCACATTTGTCAAAGAAAATTAGTACCTGTACATGGTATATCTTGTTTCTTCTTTTTCTCTAAGTCCCTTCCCCTCCCTTCATCCTTTCCTCCTTTC
>PVIC010003315.1:0-69688 GCA_004025085.1 Thryonomys swinderianus
AAAAAAAAAAAAAAGACATGAAAATAACAGAGATAGAAATGAGAAAATGAGGGCTGGAGGTTTAGCTCAGTGGCACTGCACCTGCCGCACAAATACCAGTTCCATTTTTTCTTCTTTCTTTTTATATTTTGGCCTTCACAGTGAACTATCCCCAACCCTTTTCAAGTTTTCACTTTTGAGATAGGGTTTTTACTAAGTTGCTAAATTCTTTGGGTCCACCTGAATTTGTGATCTTTCTGCCTCTGTCTCTCAGAGAGCTGGGATTAATTCTTTAATAGATTCATTTTATTCTACAAAATCTTCCTACCAATTTGGTAAAAAAATGCATTTATATAGCAAAACGCCAGCTGTACTTTGAGAAACAGCATTTCACAAAAGTGACACGAGCCATCTCGACACCCCACTCCCATGTTCACACATCACAGCCCGCTTTACAGACAGAGCTTGCTCTGGACCCCAGGCCGTGAGGCGGACCAAAGAGGCAGCTCCGATGAAGGATTAGAAAGCCTAACGGCACTAATCATGCTGACTCATTGTATGCAGAGTACACACACACACACACACACACAGAGTCCTGAGCACATACATAAAACACACATTGCCTTTACACACACACTACTCCTCATACATCATCATATCTCAGACACCTCACATCCAGATGACACACGCACACCCTATGTCATACACTCAGGCATTACATGTTACACACTCACATACACACATGCTATCTCATCTGCCCACACAGAGACCATATGATAAACTACATACATACAACACACATCACACATCTACACTGCACACATGAGCGCTGCATACAGACACCACACAATACACTAAACCACCCCACAAGTACTACCCCCTGCAAAGACCACATACACATCATAGACACACATGCATAAACAGAGAGACTCATGCACACAGACACACACAGGGTCTTCTAGGTATCTAGGGTTCCATGGAGCAGAATTTGAAAAGTCAATGCCCTGGTGGGAGGCACTGCACTACATTTTAATGAGCAATTTTCTTCCTTTTTAAAAAGGGTACAGACGTACTTTTATCATACAGTGATTAAAGATTGCGTGGTTGAAGTTTTTCAAGGTTGGTTTAAGTCTGGAATGTGTGCTCATAGCTCCTCCATAGTTTTGGTGTTTACAGTGAAGCAGCAACATCTTCCAATAACCCTAATGCGTTACCCATCAGGCATCAGAAACTTACGTCCTATGTGAGAACATACAATATACCATCTTTCCAAGGTCACAGTAATGATACGAACTGAGAAGTGGTCTCACCGGCCAGTGGGGCCCGAAGACAAAGATCTGGCTCCGTGCAATGTCCACACGGTTCCAAGCCAGCGCCAAGCTCAGCTGGTCTGGAGCGGACGCATTGGTTCCTAGAAGGGCAAGAAATTCGAGCGGTTTCCAGCCCTGCGCCTGGACCGTGGTTTGGCAGGTGCTGGCAAGGCGCCCAGGCTTCCCGGGGGGCCCTCTCGGTGCTCGCCTTTGGAAACGCAGCCTTTCCTCTTGCTCCTAATTCACAGCCAAGGCCAGGGAGCTGCCCAGGAGGGAGACAGAGGCAACCTCTTCCCTGGCTAGTTCTGTGTGGTCTCCTCGGGAGAGACAGAGGAGGAAGTGTGGAGCTCAAGGGTCTTATCTGCACAAGGGCAGGAGCCGCAGCGCTGCTCAGGCATCTCCCACCCAGGCCTAGGGGCGACACTTCCCAGGAGCCTTGCCAGTCGGTAAGTCCACGGTGACTCCTTCTTCCCTGCCCCTGCAGGGCCCCAGTCTGGGAAAGTCTGGGAAGAAAAGTCATCTCAGCGTAGCCCCGCCTCATAAATGCCTGGTGGAAGCCCGTCATTAGGGCAATTAGACAGAGCCCTGCGGAATGCAGTGACTGCGAAAGGAAATCTGCTTCTTATTCATACTGAGCCTCGAAGCCCTCCGCGGACTAGTTAGGAGCAGAGCCAGGTCTGACCTCAGCACCCTGTGGCCTGCAGACACCGCAGACACCAGCTCGCAGACACCAGCTCACAGACACCCTTCGGAGCCTGTGACTGTGGTGTCACTTCTCGCTAAAATCACCTCAGGGAGATTCGGGCCTTTGTGCGACCGTCACTGGCTGGAGAGGACGAGGGACTAGCCAGGGTGAGAGCCAGGCTTAAGTGAGGCCCCAGACCAGCCCCGCCTTGAAAGGACTGGAGTCTCCGGGTCCCAGAGCTCACCTTTCAGCAGGGCAGTTAAAATTGCCATCTCAACATCCTGCTGACCCTCAGATCCCATTCTAAACACGGTGACCTGAAAACAGAATCACAAACGATGGGATTAAAGTTGAAGACAAGAGGGGGAATTCAGATGTTTAAAACAGCAACAACAAAAAGGACTGGCTCATGATCAGAGGGAAACAATCTCCAGTCAAATGCTTCCGGACCCAGGAATCGCTGGGTTGTTCTGCTGACTGTGAAGCCTTGTGTGGATTCTGATTTTGCGATTTGCCCGATCTGCTGCAGCAGCCTGGAGAGGAGGGGCCATTCTGATCCCACTCCAGGATCTAACTAGCCATCTGGGCTGATAAAATCACCTCTCACATGTTGCATATATTAATAAGGATTTTATAAATTGAGAATTTTGGGGATGCCATATTATGCACCAGAAATACCTATTTTCTTACAAGCGGAAGGAAGGAAGGAATGGGAAATAATGACTACATTTGCAAAATGAAGTGATTTCGATTGTATAAGTATGCCAAAAAAAGGGATGACATATGTCTCTATCTCTTGAGTCTTGAAATCCGAGGCATAATTGCCCCCCTGGGTTATGTGACATGGTGGGCGCCACCTCATATTTGCTAAGGTCTGAAAGCCCCCGGAACCTTCTCTTGTGTGGACTTGTTCCTCTTCTGTCATGAGGACACACCACTAGTTTCGTGTGGATTTGTAAATTGCCCCTTGGAAGAGGCTGAACCAAAATATGAACAACTCTATCAAGCACACATGGGCAGAATTAGAAAAAGGAAACATAATTCTCTCCGAAGAGCTTGTTTGGAAATAAACTCAAGACACTTACAAGTTCTTTCTTCTTCATGCACTCCATTATAATTGCAAACAGCTGATGTGATTGCGTCTTGCTGTAATTAAACGTTTTCTGAATGGTAACAAGAAGTTGATCCCTGAGGGACTCATTTATCATCCTGCTCAAAGGAAACACAAAAGAGAGCAAAACAAAGCCAGTTAAACCCGTTCACGACTAAATCAGACATTTCTGTGTCCGTCCGGGCGCTTTGATTTGAAATGTCGCTGTGGGAAGGTAGCCCTGCGTAGGAGACGCGGTTACCGTGGCCAAAAAGTGAACTTACGCTCGTCCCAAGTCTCAGCCTCGCCAAAAAACTCTCCAGGGAGCTTGGAGTTGGGAAAGAGAGTGTGCCGGAGAGGGGTTCTGGCTCCCGAGCACCCCCTCGAAGGCTAGCCCAGGGACGGGGACCATCTGGCAAATGGTCACGGTCTGCACCATTTTGGAAGGTCTCAGCGTGTGGCTTCAGCTAAGGCTTTGGCCTAACCAGGAGGTGTTCACCCAGCGCCAGCATGGCATGGTCGGAAGCCCTACCCTCCGTCTTCACAGTACTTGTGCGCAAACGACAGAATGTCCGAGGCTCGTCCGCTGCCGTCGCAGACCACCACGGGCACGGGCGGCTCTTCCCGGAGGTACTCCAAGACCACCGACACCACGTTCGGGCCCCCTTCCACCACGAGCCCCACGACAGGCACGCCCTGCCCCAGGCCTGCAACACAAACCACAGTCAGCCGCGGGCCTGGGGACAGCGCCTTCCCCGGGGTACGGCCCGTGCTTCCCTGTGACGAGAGGAGGAGGATTCAGCCTCGGGACGATTGTTTTCATTCTCGTATTCGCACCTAATACCATGGCCTCGCTGGAAAACCCCAAGCCACAAAACTCCTGAAGTTTCTGAGTCCCACACGGGTCAGTTCCAAGTCAGCAGAACTCACCTGGGGCCTGGCTCCCTCCGAGAGACCGTGAGAGGCTGGGGTCGCCCCCCCCCCCAGGCTGGCCCTGGAGAAGGATGCTGGGAAAGGGCGTCTGCACCGGCCACAGGGCCGCTCACTTTAGCTCCAGGCCTCTCCTGCCTTGGCTGATGACAGTGGGCTGACGATAAAGTTACCAAACCACACTGAACCTTAGACAACCATTTAAAACTTGCTGTTATTTTAATTTTTAAATTTTGTTAGTTCTTATTATCCAGAAGAATGGATTTCCTTTTGGCGCATAGGTACATGTACAGAACGTAAACTGCCGTTGTTTTTAGTCTCCTTTCTGCTCCATGACCTCCTTGATCTTCTCTAATACTCTCCCTTCTCCTTTTCTGAGTAGACACCACCTGTGAGAGGCAAATAATCACGATGTCCTCCTTGTGTTTCGAAGAGCAATGGGTCTGAAATGTAGGAAAATGCCCACTGTCGAAGTATTTTGTGACCTACACTCAGCACACGGCGACGGAGCACTTCTGTCACTGTCTGTCTCGAGCACCTGGAATGAGGCAGCTCGGGTGGGTCATCCTCATGTGAAATCCACAGCCAGGCATGGAGACTGGCTCTGATCTTCGCTTTTCAGATGAATGGTGCTCATCCAATAACGCCCGTGAAAATATCCCACCACCACAAAAACTCTGGTATCTGGAACACCTCTGGTCCCAAGTACATCAGACAAAGGACGTTATCACAGAGGCCAGACGTGGACATCTACCAGCCCTTCGGCGGACGACTTATTCCCAGAGTCAGCTCCCTGTTTTTATCAAGTGCTGGGACTCTCCGAGAACACAGGATGCAAGTTGCCCTTCAGTGCTAGAGCCAGCAGGGTGGCCCCTGGCAAGCAGGACTCTGGGAGGCTGGAATCCAGGAGGCGGAGTACAATGGGAGAGAAGGGGCAGCAGGGAGAGTTTGCCCACCTCGCAGTTTTACCCCACTCTGGCCAGGACAGGCGACAGACAGCATAGTTACTTCTCTGAGGAGGACCGGCCAGGACCCCCCAGGAAATCTGAAGTCCTTGAATGTCAAGTCCCCTCATACAATGGGGTGGCGTTCACAGGGAACCTAAGCCTATCCTCCCTGCACTCAGATCATCAAGTGACATATCATGCCCAGTACAGTGCAAGTGCTGTGTGACTAGCTGTTATTGGTTAGGGGATAAGAAGAAGAAGTCTGTGCATGTTCAATACAAACAAAAATTTTCCCTCAAATATTTTCCATCTGCAGCTGATGGATTTCTTTTTTTTACTATCTACATATACTTCAGGCTGGCCTTGAAAGCACTATGTAGCCCAGCACAGGATTTGTGGCTATCTTCCTGCCTCAGCCTCCCAAATGCTAGGATTCCAAGCATGGGCCACCAAGCTTGGCCAGTTGGTGGAAGCCTTGGACACAGAACTCACAGATGCAGAGAGCCGACCGCACTGCGAGAATGTCTCACCCGTGTCCGTGGTGGCAATTAGCAGGGCGACACTAGCAGCAGCCGCAGGAGGGAACTTTTCTTGGAGCTCACAGTTCTCCAGAGCTTCAGACAAGATCCGCTAGCATCAGTCAGGAGAAGATGGGAGAATTTCAAGTGGGTCAACCAATCCAGAGTTTCTGATTGGCTTTAATGAGTTTCCACAGTCAGAAATACTTAACCATTGTGAACAAATTAGATGTCTCTTACTGGAATAATTACAGCTACGGTCATTTTAGTAAAAGCAAGCATTGGAAGCTCCCCGGGAGCCAGCCCTGAGCAGGAGATTCTGCAGAACAGGTCAAGATGACACGGACCTTATCTGCCATGAGATTTCGAACCCAAGGCAGCCCTGGGACGTTAGCTCTCCAGGAACGTGCTGGGTAAACGGCCTCTGCTAGGAAGGGAACGGACGGGTTCTTCTTGGCAGGAGCCGACTCCCCGAAGCCGGCGCTCATGGTGTGGCAGGTGACGACTGAGCGCCCCTTTGCTGTCCCTGCCCCACTCAGAGCCCTAGGCAAAGGATGACAAAGGGAAGCCCACAAGTCACACGGCCGGGTGGCGTGGACGTGGTGGAAACTCACAAGTCCAGACAAATTTCAAATGTCGAGAACAACAGAACTCTCAGCCGGGCCATCCACGCAGACGTGATTCTCGGACGTCCACGCCTTTTTGTAGAAGGACCTCCCGTTCTGATCACTGGAGCAATATTACAGTCCCTGTGTTCTATCCTCACTATTTCCTGGGCCTTTTACAACTTGTACAAAAATTGCTCTAGAAATGGTTAAAACAGAGATTCTTTGATATCATTTGATAATTGTTTTGTTGTAAAATTGTTGGCATGTGGGCATAACTAAGAGATCACTGCAGGTATTTTAATTCTGTCGGGTTCCTATAGTTCCACCTGGTCGGAGTTAATTCGTTTCTCTCCAGTTCAGCCTCAGGTGTCTCTCAGCAGAAGCTGCTCCCCTCAGCGCCGTGACCATGAGCGCGGTGCCCCCCAGCTCCAATGGCCCCTGCACCCTGTTCCAGAGGCTTCCCCGGCCAGGAGACATGCTTGGAGCTGCAGAGGAATTTAATGATCATACAGTGCTCATCAGATCAGAGACGGAATCGCACTGAGTCTTTAGGAAGCTCTTCATCCTGCTAAAACATTTCCCAAATAGTGGAGTGGTTACAGGGCAACGCCACCCAGAGCGCCCTGGTGGCAGGGACCCCCTCAGAGCTGCTCCTCGCCCCAGCCCCTGCCCCGGGGGTAAAGCACCACCTGTGGCCGCTCAGTGTTGAGACGTGAGTCTGGTTCTCCTGACCTAGCAAGGACCCAGCGAAGCTCTCAACGCCGCCGGACGTCCCTCTCGGCCGGCTCTCCGGGTGGTGCCCTTCCAGCAGCAGCACCGTGTCCGCCCCAGAACTTACGCGTGTTGATCTTCTGCAGAGAGATGTGCTTTTCCAGCTGTCTTCGCAGCTTCACCTCCGCACCGTACTTGCCCAGGGTGCCGTTGTCAGCGAGGATGAAGTGCGTGTGGGAACTGTTGAGCACGGACAGCTTACTCAGAGGGTTGGACATGGTCTGGTACACTCTCGTGACCTGGCAAGACGCACAGTGAGAAGCTGTAGATCCTGGATATTCACAGAGGAAGGAGCTGGAGTACATACGTGTGCAATGTCTACGTTTTAACTTTCCTACTAACTATATTAAGAAAGAAAAGAATTATTTTAGATGGTGATGACTCAGCAATTAAACACCTGGACAATGAGCACAGAGCAATGAAAATGTACATTTGCACGCAATCCTATACATAGCTTCATTCATAACAGATCAATTGTAAATAACCCAGATGTTTTTCAACAGAAAATGGTTAAACAACCCCTGATAATCATACTCTGAATACCACTCAGCAATACAAGGGGAGGAACTGCGAACACACATAGAAATTCGGATAAATGTCCAGAGCATAACGAAGAGAGAGAAAAGACATCTCCGGGGGTTACACACTGTGTGACCCCATTTATATGGTACACCTGAAATAATAAAATTAGTTGTGTGGCACGTTAGTGGGTGTTAGGGGTTGAAGAGGGAATGAGGGTGGGAGGGATTTGGCTATATGCATTCAAGGGCAATAGAAAAAGCAGCAGCAGCAGCAATAACAAAACACCGCAGTTTAATTCCCGGGACTAAAAAAAATGTGAAAAAAATAGGAGGGAACTTTTCACTGAAGGAAATACTTGGTGTCTTGACTCTATCGGTATTAACACCCCGGTGTGATCTTGTACGTGGCTCTGTGAGATGCTGTCGCTGGGGAAAGGGGAAGAGTCCACGGGACCTCTCTGCATCATTTCCTGCGTGAGACTATTGCAACTATCGCAAACACAGACTTGAATTTTCTAGCACTGTATTATCTTCAGAGAAAACACTTACGTCCTTGCCAATGAGGTCTTCCTTATTTTCCACCATGCCCCACGGAGCGATTCCTATGGCACAGACTCGGCCTCTGGACGTGGAGGAGTGGTCCTTCAAGGCGTCCCCCACGTGGCTGACGACACCTGGGAGCAGCCAGAAGCCGTGGTTTAGGCCCCTTACCCTCTCACACCACTGTTCTCATGCACTGGAAGGGTGCCCCCCGTGAAACAGGCGTGGAACGTGCTCCTCTTTATCACCGAAAGAAATTACTGAGAGTCTGAGGTCACCATAACTGTTCTGTTGTGACTCCTGAAACAGGAAAATCAAAACAGATGGCAAAGGAGCCGGGCGGAGCTACAAGTCCCTGTGACCTAAAAATGGAGGTCACTGGCTCTCTTTGGTAGGCCTTGGCTACCCTTAGCTAGAAGTGAGAGCCAGGGACCTGGAATGTTCCTCCACCTCTCTGTACCTCAGCTTACTCTTCAAAAAAAATGGAGGAAATGTCAACAGGCTTGCTGAAGATAATTTCTGTTCAGTTCTCAGTTAAGCGACAGCACACGTGTTCACTACTGTGGATACTGTGTGGCAGTGGAACGGATCTTGAATAAGGCTCCAAGGCCTGGTACCAGCCTGGCGTTGTTGGGACGGACAGAAGCGTTAGCAGGAGTGGCCTAGCAGGCGGTGTCTGGGTGCCTGGGGCTGAAGGGGTTGGGGACTGCAGCTTCCGCATCTGTCTTCTTCACTCCTGGCAAGAATGTTTTTCATCCTGGCAAGGTTTTGTTCGGCCACATCGTCCCGCCACGATCTGCTGTCATAGGCCCAGAGAAGTTGTGCCAACAGATTACAAAGACTGAAACACTGATGACTGTGAGCCGCAACTGGCCTCTTCTCTTTAAAAGTTGGTTACCCCGGGCGTTTATTACGGTGATAGAACACTAACCTAATGATAGTATTTGCTATTAAAGTAAAATGAATCATGCAAAAAACAAAACCCTGACTGACTAAAGAGTCCCTGTTAGGATAAAGGTACGGTATATTTTGTTTTCTGAGTATTATTACTGGGGAGCTTTTCGGACTCCACAGTGAGTTCAGGGTGTGTACATTCGGAGGGGGAGAAGGGCCTGTTCTCACCGGTGCTGACGCCTCCTGTGAAGATCCAGGCCCCTGTGGTCATGGCGGCCTTGATCAGACCTTTCCCAAACACCTGCTTCAGCTTGGGCTGCATCTCAAAGTTCTGGAGACCCCCGTGCACCGATATCAAGAGCTTGGGCAGCTCCAGCTGCCAGTCTTTCACCATGAGGTGGAGCAGGGAGTCGGGCTTGGTGTCACAGGCCACCCGGATATACTGCAAAGGAGAGTGGGTGCTCAGCACCTGTTTCTGGTTTGAGTTCTCATGTCAAAGAGGAGCAGGGTCTCTCTCGGGTCCCCGCAAGAACTGGCTGGCTTGTCTCAGCACCCCAGCACCTCTATGTAAGTCTGTGGTCAAGGGGTTAAAGGGAATTGTGGGAAAGGACACCAGATTTAGCAGCTAAAACTGCAGCTGCACCAGGGCTGGAGTGGTGTTTCCTCACTCACCATTTGTGTGTTGAACCCTAAACCCCCAATTTAATAACATTAAGAGATAGCCTTTGTGATCTCTTAAAGGCTAAGGGATAGTGTTCTTTGAGCCCAAGGAACCAGGGCACCTCTTCTGCAATACTTAAATTGTATCAGAAGCACTGTCTATGAAGCAAGAGGTAAGATTTCAGCAGACACCAAGTCTACTGGTGTCTTGATCCTGCAGTTCTTAGCTGCTAGAACTGTGAGCGATAAATACCTACTTTTTAGAGATTATCTAGTGCTTTGTTATAGCAGCTGAGTAGACCAAGACACTCACTTAAATTTGAATTTTAGGTGAACAATGAAAATAATTTAGTACTATATTTTACTAAATGAAATAAATTATGCAATATTTAGGACATAGTTGTACTAAAATTATCTCTTCTTTGTCTGAAATTCATATATAACTGAATGTCCTGTAATTTATCTGAACCCCGTGCCATTAGAAAAGTCAGTTCTGTAGCTGGATAAGGATATTGTTGAGTGAATGGATACACCTGGACTTGAACTTCTCCTCTGGGTGAAGAAGAGGTCAATGGTCACAGGACTTGGTTCCTGTTAGATGCTTCTTTGTGTCCACACCACTGTGTAATGCACCACTGTGGAAGATCACTTATTGTGGTATTTGGGACACAATTGAGTATTTTTGGAATGATGATATTGAATGAAGAAATAAAATGAAATTGGAAAAATGGCTTAACTAGGCATATGAGAGTATTATTCAGAGTTAGCTGGAAAGGATTGCGGTGAGTCTCCCTCTCTGCAAAGCTCATCAGAAAGGCAGAGGGCACTTCCTGTTTACAGACATATGTGAGACTCTGGTGTTTTTGTACCAGCTGAGCACAGACCCAGGAAAGCTGTGGACAGACTTCAGAACAAATATTCCAGAGAATCTCAACACATCTAAGGGGTCTTCAGGTGCCTATTTTTTAAAAAAAGATTTCCCATCACCAGAAATGAAGCAATAAATTTGGCTTTTGGGTGGAACCAGAGCATGCTTCGTGAGTCAGAACCTTCGTCTGGACTTACAGGATATCGTGTGTCTGTCCTTTATAGTAATGTCTACTTTCCGAGCCCCTCGGCTTAAAAATCAATGTGCACAGATGTATCTTTTGTTTCTACAGGGAAATATCTAGGGAGACTGAGACCTAACACCAAAGATGCAAGGTTATTTGTCGCGCAGGGGCCGCGAGACAGGTCTCCCTGTGCAAACTGAGCTCCCCAAGGCACCATGTCCAATCGTCCCTCTTACCATTGCTTTATTAGAATATCCACCACCCTGGAATTCAAGAATTCCATAGGTATCCGTTGGGTAGCTCTGAGTGTGTTTGCTGACAGACCACTTTTCCGGTGGATTCTCCACCAGTTTGTTCTCCTCCCCATTTTTGCTGGGTGTTACACTTGGCAGAGGGGGAATATGCTGGTTGATGAGCTGTCCACAGCAACACCTGAAAAAAACCAAAGCTGGGTCTTTCTAAAGAATTCTTTCCTTGCTCCTCCATTAGCAAAAAATTTTCTGTTAACTTGAGCAAGTGAATTGGGGCCAGTCAGGAATATACTAATACCTTAGTTATCTAATTTTGTTAGGGAGAGAAACACTCCTTCGTGGTAGACTCTCCCAGATAACCAATGCTTATCTGTTTGTATACCAGTCTGCTTTTGACATATGGATGACTGTCTTTCTCTATTGCACTATTTTAACTCTTTTATGTTCTAATGCCATTAAAACAAGTTGGACATTTTGAACATAACTAAACATCTTGTGACAAAGCCTACCATTGAACTTCCAGAATTTTCAATATTGTTGGATACTTCTGTTGTTTGTAAAACACTCCTTTACCCAAGGAGCACTGAAAATCTTCAACAAGTCCCAGTATGTCCTTTTCTTCCCTGAGCAGTTGGCCTATTGGGCTGTAAGCTAACCCAGCTTCAGAGATCTTGTACTACAGTGTTTCCTATAATGTAGCTAGCCTCTTGTGCTCTTTCTTTCTAGGTGGCTGTTTTAGTTACTTTTCTTCTTGCTGAGACAAAATAACAAACCTCAAAGTTAAAAGATGAAGGGTTTATTTCAGCTCACAGTTTGTAGAAGTTTCAGTCTATAACTGACTGGCTCCAAGGCATAGCAGAGGGGCATCACAGAGGAGAAACTGTTCATGACAGAGCAGGCAGGAGGCAGCAAGCAACCAGCAGCAGCAGCAAGCCTGCCTTCCTTCTTTCCCTTTATATTCCATCCAGTCTGTAAGCCTATTGATGGGTGCCAGTCTTACCCAGGGTGGGGCTTCCACTATTCAAACACGAAACTATATGAGTGTCAGTCAATTCTACATGCTTAGTGTAGAACCACACACCCTTAATTCCAGTATCACATGCCAAACATCTAGGCAGCTCTGAAAAGTCCCACTTATGAGTACATTAGGCTTTGGGGTACATCTGGATATAAGCCACAGTGTTATCTCAAGCACACTCCTTTGTCTTGTGCCAATGTCTTTTCCTAGCATGCTTGAGTTTTCCTTTGTCAAACATTTTTGGGTGCCATTTGAGCGGTCCAGATCCATATTCTCTCCAACACTTTATCATCTGACATTTTCATTTTTAGGCATCCTACTGGGTGTAAAATGGTATCTCATCATTTTGATTTGCATATCCCTGAAGAATAATGATGGTACACATCTTTCCATATGCTTTTGTATTGGGTCTATTTGCCCTTTTATGCCTAGTAGTGTTTGCTCTATAAAGTTGGGCACACTGACTTCATGTATATATTTACAATTGATATCTCTTCTTGGTGAATTGTTCCCTTTATTAGTATGTAGTGGCTTCCTGACTCATTTGGATTGGAAGTCTACTTTGTCAAATTAGAGTATAGTTACTAAGAGTTTTATAATTTTAACCCTAACATTCACGGTCCATTTGACTTAATTTTGATAGACTGGGTGAGGAGAGGTTACAAATCCACTCTTTAACACATGGCTATGCTATTCCAGCACCATTTGCTGAAGAGACCATTCTTCTCCTCATTGAATGGTCTTTTCCTTCTTGGTAAAAATCAGTTTCCCATAAGTGTTTGTGTTTATTTCTGGACTATCAATTCCACTCCATTGGTCTATATATCTACCCAATGCTAGTACTACAATATTTTGGCTAGTAGCTTTTTTAGATTGAGGAGAATGAATCTTCTTATATTGTTGCTCTTTTTCACCATGTTGTTTTCTTTGGGTCGCTTACAAATGATATGAATTTTAGAATCAGATCATTGGTTTCTAAAAATAAAATCATCTGAGATTCTGATAGGGGTTGAGTTGAATCTGTATATCATACTGAGAGTATTATCATTTTGATAATGATATATTTTCCAATCTATGAACATGTGTTATTTGCCCTGGTATATGGATCTTCATTTCTTTCAGCAATGTTTTACAGTTTTGGCATCTGTAGTATTTGTTTCGTAGAACTAGTTGAAAAGTATTCCCATCCTCTGTTACTTTTTCAAAAGTTTGTGAAGAATTTATATTCATTTTTCTTTAATTTTTTAAAAAGAATTCAGCAAGTGCCGGGCATGGTGGCTCACGCCTGTAATCCCAGCACTTGGGAGGCAGAGACAGGAAGATTGCTGAGTTCGAGGCTTGCCTGGACTACATAGTGAGCTCAGAGCCAGCCTGAACTACAAAGTGAGACCCTGTCTCAAAAAAAAAAAAAAAGAATTCAGCAGAGGGCTGGAGATTTAGCTCAGTGGTTTGGGCGCCTGCCTCACAAGAGCAAGGTCCTGAGTTTGATCCTGGTAACCACATACAATGCTGGGCGTGGTGACGCACGCCCACCAGCAATCAACACCACATACCACAGTGCTGGGCATGGTAGCTCACGCCTGTAATCCCAGCACTTGGGAGGCAGAGGCAGGAGGATTGCTGAGTTCGAGTCTTGCCTGGGCTACATAGTGACCTCAGGGCCAGCCTGAACTATAAAGCGAGACCCTGTCTCAAAAAAAAAAAAAATCAGCAGAGAAACCATCTGAACCTGGGCTTTTAAAGAACTACCAGTCAACTACCAATGGGCAGTTTTTTGTTATTTATCCTGTCTCTACTTACTGTATATCTATTCAGAGTGTGTATTTCTTCTGTAAGTTTTGATAGTTTATATCCTTCTAGCAATTTTCCCTTTTTATCAAGTTACCTAATTTGTTAGTACACAAATCATACATTCCCTTATACTCATTTCTCTTTCTATAAATATTGCTAGTAATGTCATTCTTTCGTTTTTTTAAATCTAATCCTTTGGCTCTTTTTTTCTTAATCAGTCTATTAAAAATTATGTTATTTTTATCCAGAACAGCTTTTGACTTCATTGACATTCTCCACCAAAAATTCCCTATTTTCCAGCATTGATCAAATACATAAATTTTCGATTCTGTTCTTATTTTATTCATTTCCAATTTAGTAATGAGGCTCTTCCTCCTGTTTGCTTTAGGTTTAGTTTTCTCCTATTTTCCAGAGTGTTGTGGTAAAAGGTTACATTGTTTATTTAAGACTGTCTCTCTCAGAACTACTTTAGCTCTGTTCCTAGAGGTTTGATAGGCTATGACTTAATTTTCATTTTTCTTGAAATATTTTATTATTTCTCTTTTAATTTGTTCTCTGGATCATTCGTTATTTAGGAGTGTGTACTTTAAATTCAATATATTTATGAGTTTCTAAGATTTTTTATTGCTATTAATTTTAATTTCATTATCATTTATCTCACATTAGGAGACTAATAGTATATTATGAATATGAATATACAAAAACATATTTTGTATCATTTCTATAATTTTATATTTATTGGGACTGCTTTGTGACATAGAATGTCATTATTCTGCAGATACCTTGGAGAACCTTCCGACGTGCACCTGAGAACACTGTGTATTCTGTTATCAAGTGTCACACACACTCTGCGATGTTTCTTAAGTCTAGTTGTTTATTGAGTTGCTCAAGTCTTTCATTCTAAAGATTCTATCCACAATAGAAAAGTCTCTGGACATTACTGTTGAATTGTCCACTTTTCCCTAAAAGTTTATCTTTGTACGTTTTGGTGCTCTGCTATTAGATGCAAATATATTTATAATTGGTGCCGGGCGTAGTGGCTCATGCCTGGAATCCCAGCACTTAGGAGGCAGAGACAGGAGGATTGCCGAGTTCGAGGCTTGCCTGGGCCACATAGTGAGCTCACAGCCAGCTTGAATTACAAGGCGAGACCCTGGCTCAAAAAAAAAAAAAAAAAAGCAAACAGACAAACAAAAAAAGTATAATTGGTATAATTTCCTGATGGAGTTACCACTTTAATATTATGAAATATCCTCTTTATCTCTGGTAACACGCGTTTGGTCTTAAAGTCTATTTTATCGGAAACCAGGAGAGTTACTCCCACCTTCTATAGCTGCTGCTTGTGTCGTTTGGATCTGGATGGAAGAAGGGAGATTCTACCTCATAACTGCTGCGCTCACCCAGGATTTAGCCTTAGCAACAGGTAGCAGGGACGGGATGAGAGAAGTCCTGCTCCTCCTTCGAGAAAGCCTTCTAGTTAGGACCCGAGGGCATAGGGGTTTCCGGCTGTAGCAGTGTGGATTGAAGTCTCCACCTAGATAAGCTGGTGGAAAGGGAGCTCTCTGTGTTTAAATTCCACTAACTCTGCCTGTTCTCACTGAAGTTTAGAAGGCTTTCTTTAATAAATATTTCTTCATCTACTCTTTGTCTTTGAAATCATTTCCAGGTGCTTTAACTTTTCTTTTGATTCTAGCTTTTGGGGATCTATGCACGGAGCTCAGGGAGGAGGCCTTTGTGCAGGCCTCTGCCCCTCTGCTCCCTGGGCACTTGTCTGTGTGGGGAATTGGAGTGCTGCCATGCTAAGGATGGCTGGCATGGGTAGTATCTATCAAGGAGGAGCCGGGTGCCCTGAAATAAGGAGGGACATTTAGATGCAGTACAGGGAAGGCTTTGGCAAACAGTGGCATTGTCCCGTAATGGCATTTCTTACCTTGGAGAATGAGTACTCGTAAGGAAGGATGGGCCGGAGACCCTCAGAGTGGCTGGTGGAAGGGACTTGGGGGTGGAGGGCAGTGTGTTTGGGCAAGTCAAACAAGCATGAGCCAGGTGATGTCTGAAAGTTCATGCTTTCTATATCAGTGATCCTGCCTGCATAGATTTCTCTGTAGAAAATGGATAATTTCCCCACTCCTCAAACTCAGCCTCCCACCTGTTCTCCTCAAAAAGAAGTTTTAGCTAAATTCATCTCTGATTGCTTGCGTACTGTAGAATGCCTCCTGTTCAGCTTGTAAGAGATACGTCTTCACAAAGGTGAATGAAATTGACATTTTGTGTGTAAGTTAAGCCCTATTAATAAAGATATTTATTGGGATGGAAATTCCTGTTCATCTGCATTGTGGATCTCAACTGAATAGGCCCAGAAGACATCCTGAAAATTGTCTAAAGTTCTCAGGTCTCAGATCTCACGAGGTTTAAGAAGAATACTGTGGACCCATCTGGGTATGAGGGTTCCCGTTAGTGTACCTGGCAAACAAACTCTTTCTCAAGATTATCTGCATGTTAACGAGGAGCGTTTTAGCCTTGACACTCCTTGTGTACCTAGGAAGGATTCCTAGAATCCTTTCCCTGCTCCCAGAAATACTAGAATAGTTGCTAAACACCTGGAGAACAAACTCTGGTTTGGATAACACCTGCACTGGGATGTTGGACTCACCTGTTAGGATCTTTCGTGCTGGGAATCACAAAAATACATTCTCGTTTGGAGAAGGTTTTCTCTATCCAAGCTTTTTGACCCTGGATGAGAAAAGAATGGAAGTTAGACCGATACCACCACAACCCACCATGAGATTCATTATTTTACTTTTACAAAATTATGATGCCGTTAACAAGAAGTCTGCTCATGACATCTGAACAGTTAACCCCAATCATGGTGGCTATGCAGGTGTTACTGCTGTAGGCTCTTAGGGGAGTTAGGAAACGTCAACATACAAAATGCAGGCCTACGCGCACATGTGTGAGAGACGTGTGGTTTTAAAGGGTCCTAGCTCTGGTACCTTGTAGGGCAAATGCCTCAGAAATGGATATTTATGGTTCAAATTCTACCTTCTGTTGATATTTTTGTCCAAGGTGCTGTGCCAAGTACTCCCAAGGAAATGGACCACAGGGCACGGTGTGTGTCTGATGTATGTGGTGTCTGTGACGTGTATGTGCTGGTGTGCAGTAGGCATGTGTGTATATTAGTGGTGCATGTGGTATATGTGTGTTATGTACATGTGTCTCCGGGGCAGTCGTGGGTGGTTGGAGGACCCGGGAAAAGGAGCTTCTGAGTGTGAGAACCCTGGCTCGGGTCTCCGAGAACGCAGGAGGCAGCATCCGCAGCCTTGGCCTCTTCCCACAGTCCCCCGGGACGGCCTCACAGCCGCCCCGAGAGCAGGGTGTGACGAGCGGGGTCCACGGGCGAGTCTCAGTTGAGCCTCAGTGCTGTGCTCCGGCCGTGTCCCTCAGAGTTTCCTCCCGGGAGGAGGGAGAGCCCAGCGAGAGCCCAGCGAGAGCCCAGCGAGAGCCCCTGCGGAGAGCGCAGGGCAAGGAGCTCTACCCAGCGGTGCCGGCCCGGCCCAGACACACCGACAGGACGCACGGGTCCCTCCCAAACCAAGTGTCTGAGAAGATCCCGGAGTCGCCCCTCCGTGGTTCACGGATCATGGCAGTGGCTGCCACCCCACTGTCCCCGGGGAGCTTCAGGAGGAAACGCTGCGCGCTTTTCAGTGGTGCACTGTGCAGGCTGGGGCGTCACTCCAGCCTCGGCCTCGGAGGTCGGTGCTCTGGGGCCGGGAGGGATGTCAGCCGGAGGACGGAGCGCAGAACCCTGAAGTCCCCCCACCCCCGTGCCAGCCTTCTCACGCAGGACGCCGGAACAACCCGGGACAAAGCATCCGAGCAGGACATTTGCTAAAGAAGATGTGATTTTTCCCATCGGCATTTCATGCCTCACTCCAGGGAAGCGGAGAGCGCACACTCACGGTTATTATAAAAACACGGGCGTCTCAGGGGGTCGGTGGACTTCACGCCCTGTCATGACGAGAAGACCTCTATACACGTACTAAATCCCACGGTAGGTCACCTTTTCGCAGAGGCACAAAGAGCAGTTCTGAAACTGCCCTCTGTACATTCTAGGAATGGACACTCAGAGCAATGTCCTGTGGCCAAGTGGACCTGGGCTTCTCACTGCGGAGGGGGAATCACAGAGCGGAGGCCTGGTGCTGGCCCGAAGGTGAGGTCAGCAGTGGGAATGCCTGGGTTGTGACCCCGTGAGACCGAGGTGGAAACAGACGTAAATGTGTTTGTCTCGTCTGAAGGAGGGAGACAGGAATGGTCATTTCCAGACTCACTCCCATAGTCCTGTGTGTTTCTGGGCAGCTCATAGACGGCAGATGCCCGGGAAGTAGCGTAAGCACAGAAGGAGGCAGGAAACAGGAGCCGGGGCCCTTTGTAACCTGACACCCGCAGGGTCCCTCCTCCCTCTGTCTCTCAGTGCATCCCGTGGGCTTACCCAGACCATGACCACCAGGACGGCGTGACTGGGAGCCGCGTGTCTCCCTCACACATGTGTGCATGCCTGCATAAACACCTCTTTATGTTTACTAGCTCTTTCCCCTGAAAAGGCTGACAGCCATAACACCTGCATAGCCAGGAGCATTCCTTGTTCTAAAATAATGGTTTTCAAATTCATCCTCCACAAGAATCAGAGCCCCTTGGAAAAATGACTGACTCGGTTGGGCCCTGGAAGTATCACAAAAGCCTGGATATCTTGTTCCAGAAAGAAGTGATTACTTTTAACAAGGGGACAGGTGTTGAAGAACACAGGAGTTGCTTTGAAGAAGTTCCCACTGGCTTCGTACAGGTTACTACAGCGTGAAAGCAAATGGGCACAATAAAGAGTCATAATACTTTGCTTTAAATAGGGATACAGCAGCCCCACCCCTGTAAGTACACACATACATAAATACACAGGAAATGCTGGAAAAACTGGGTTTCAACCTGCCAAAGATTAAAGTTAGATCTATCTCTTTCACCACGCACTAAACTAAAATCAAAGTGGATTAGAGACCTAAATATTAAAACGGAAACACTAAACCTGCTGGAGGATAGGTTAAGTAGAACTCTTGGAGACACTGGCATAGGGAAAGAATTTATGAACAAAACCTCAGCAGCATGAGAACTTGCAGAAAGAACCAACAACTGGGATCTCATCTTATTAAAAAGCTTCTGCACAGCAAGAGAAACCACCAACAGAGCGAAAAGATAACTTACAATGTGGGAAAAAATTTCACCAGCTGTTCCTCAGACAAAAGACTATTATTTAGAATATATAAAGAACTTAAAACCAGCTTCCCCAATTTAAAGACCCAATTAAAAAATGGGCATCTGAAATGAGCAGGCATTTTTTTCAGATGAAGGAGTACAAGCAGCAAAGCAACATGAAGAAATGTTCAGCGTTGTTGGTCATTCAAGAGGTGCAGATGAAAACGACATTGAGATTTTCTCTCACTCCACGAAGAATGGCTGCTACCCCGAAGTCAACCGACAACAAGTGCTGGCAGGGCCATGAGAAGAAGAGGATCCTTTTCCACTGTTGGAGGGAATGTAGACTGGCGCAACTATGTGGAGATCGGTGTGGAAATTCCTCAAAAAACTAGGATTAAAGATTCTATTTTGATCCTGCTATTTCCCTGCTGGCTATATACATGAAAGAATTAAAGGCATCATTCCACAGTGACATATGTGTATCCATGTTTATAGCAGAGCAGTTTGTAATAGTTAAACTTTGGAAACAGCCCACATGCCCATCAACTGGACACTGGGTAAAGGAGGTGTGAGTTTTTTAAATGGAGTATTACTTAGCCCTAAAGAATGATAAATTAGAGAAATTTATACTTAAATGGATACACCTTGAGGCCATACTCATGACTGAAACAAATAGGACAGATGTGTGGTTTCTCTCGTATGAGAAACTGAAGGTGTCAATGAGGTCCAGAATGTATGATATGTGTTGTGGAATAGGAAGAAAATACTCGAAGGTAAAAGGGAGGGGTAGGGAAAAACAAATAAGGGAAAGAAAAAAAACTGATGGTTAAAACAAAAAAAAAAACAGAACAGAAACAAACATGTAAATAGGGGATAAAGGGTTGAAGAGAGGGTAGGGGAATGGGAAAAATATAAATCAAGATACATCATGCATAGGTACAAATTCTCAACATTGAATGTGATCACAATGTAGATCTAAAATGTACCCAAAAAAACTCAACAAAGGGGAGAAAATAAACACATAAGGGAGACAAGGAGACCCTTCCTCCCAGGGCACAGAGAGAATGATGGGATCTGAAAACCAGCCTTTGGCCACAACTGGGGAAACTTGATGTGTGTTAAGAAGTAGTGAGTGTGAGTTTGGAGAGTTCACACGAGCTCAAATGCTTTCCACGGATACTTATGAGCTGCAGAGCAGGAGTTAGAAATCCAGAGAACACCACCTGAAGCACGGTGTGTACGGCCAGACTCAGATGGAGGCCTTCCTCAGGGGGCTCCCGTGGGGGCCCTGAGGAAAGTGGAGTGCGTAACCTGAGTCTGATCAGGAGACACAACAGCCCAGAGATCCCGGCAAGCCGCCCGGAGATAGGAAAATGCCCAGGGTTGTGCCAGGTCAGGGACAAGAGCTTGGTACGTCCCGCTCTCGGCTGATCCCACGTCCCGCCCCGTGGGCCTGCCCGTGGCCTCGCCCTCTGCTCCCTCCCCAGGACTTGTCTTCCTGGTCTTGTCCCAGCTCCACACTCATTCTGCCCCGTAGACCTCTGCTTGCGCCCTCTCTAGGCCCATCAGTGGGCTCCACCCCTTGTCTTCTCTCCGGGCTCCGCCTCTCGCTTCCTTCCTGGGTCTTGCCCTATGGACTCTGTCCTCTGTCTCTTTGAGCTATGGGATAAGAAAACAGCAAAGGGACGTGGCCTAGAAATCCATGCTAAGATAGTGTGGGAGGTCAGGAAGCCAAATCGTGCCTGGAGCACCTACTCACAAGTCCCGTGTCTTCTAAAGGAGGCGTAGGATTTATACCACTGGGGCTTAGAGACCCATACTGTGCTCTGCCCCAGCCTTTGTGGCCAAGTCTGTTCTGTCCCAGGCAGGGTATAAAGCTCCCCATGACAGGAAGGTCACTTTCTCTTCTTTATCCATGCTGAGGTGGGGTACGGAAGATCTCTCCCAGAGCACTGAGCTTGCATTTTGCTCCTTCACCTCTGAGGAGGAGGGAGGGCTTCTCAGAGTATGAGTCCAGCCATTGCTATGGCCCCAGGGTAGGGCAGCTGGCATCCACAGTCCTGCCTTGCTGACAGTCTGGGTTTATTTTCCTGATAACAATGCAGGCATGTGACCAACATACTTGGGGAGAAAAACACTTGGTTTAATATTAACTACTAGTTTTGTAAAGACTCGGTTAAGGAGAATACCCTCAGTTCTACACTGCACACTGCGCCTTAGTTTCTAGAACCTGTTGAGAGTGAACTAGAGGAATGGGGGTCACTCTGTGCTTGCAGTGTCTTTTGGGGGAAGCAAAACATACAAATCGCGACTTCTTCTTGTCCCAGCCACTGCTCAACCATTCCCTCTTCCGGTGGGTTCCAGAGATGCCTCGTTTCACCCTGACCTCTGCTTCCGGGTGCATCACACGGCTCCTCCATCTCCTCTCTCCTCCTTCTCCTCCCAAGACAGCCAGGAAGCAGCAGCCTGGTTCCCTCCCTGGCCTGAAGCCCGTGCCCCCGGGACTGCCCAGTGGAGTTCACGCGTCCCATGCTGGGCAGCTCAGCCGAGCCCCGAGCTCACTAGCGCTTTTCAGTAGCTATCAGAATGAAGGACCTGCTGAAGGCGCTATCTCAGGCCACCTGAGGAGCCCTCCTGCCTTGAGACTCAGCTCCGAGAGCCGTTCCTGCCGGTCCGGGGCAAGGAGCCCCCTGTGAATATTCCTCCTTCCTCTCCGGTCACACGCTCAAGTCGGGGGGTCTAACACTGTAAAAGAGTGCCGCAAGATCGTGGCGCAGACGCTTCCTGACTACTGATGAATCAGTCCCTCAAATGCTAGAGAAGCGAGCGGCCCACCGAGAGGGAGCCCCTGCAAATGCCTCCCACCCCGTCCTTCCAAACGGCTCTTCGTGAGAGGAGAGAGCAGGGCTTTCTGTGCTTCCTTTATGCATCTTCCAGACTCCCCGCTTCAGGTGCGAGAGTTTCCATCCTACGCAATATCCTGCCCATCTGGAAGCTTTGATGCCAGATGTTGGGGTGCCAGTTGAATGACTCAGATCTGCTTCACAAGAGTGTTCATCCAGCTGGGGTGTCCGCCCTGAGTGAAGCCACAGTGGAGGGCGTACCGGGCACAGAACACCAGCGTAGGCCTGCACCTCTCAAACCCTGGAGCTGCCATTTCCCCATCTCTGAAACAGAAAAGGCCCGGAGTGTCTTGAACCTCAGCTGGGATAACGTTCAGAGAATCTCTAAACTAGATTTAAATGTGAATCGTGCTCATTATTTAATGATCATGCTGCCGAGGACCTTGCATCCGGGGCCGACTGAGTCATGACATGGTCAGGGATCGCTGCAGAGACAAAGAGCAAACTCCCGGGCCCTCCGCCGGTTACTCAGCAAAAGCATGATTTGTGTTTTCTCCTAAGGCAGTGAGGGGTTTTGCTTTATGTACTTATATATTTTTAAAAAGGTGGTTTTTGCTTTAAAAAAAGGAAAAGCGACTCTTCACTTGGGCGTACAATAGGTAACTAAGAGCGAAACAGAGCTCGGCCTTCATTTTGTAGAAGTGTAGGTGGAAGTTGCTGGGGGCTGATCAGACCCTTGGATACCTGCAGGGGGCGTGATGGGGAATAAAGAGACACAGAGACAATGTTCAAGGTTCAAGCTGACTGGGGAAGCCCGCCTCTAGGGGACGGTCTTGGCCATCTCCAAGGCTGACACCTGTTAGCCACCAAGAAGCTCAGGGTGAGGTGTAGTACACTTCTCCTGGATTGGCACCTGCAGGAGCCGTGGGGTGACGGGATATATAACCCTCACACAGGGAACACATCAATGGGGATTAAGTCCTCCTTCATACCTTGATTTTTGCACTTTTGCCTTGTCCTCACCAGAAGCTCTCTTGCCTTAGCAGCACTGTGATGTGGTTCAGGCTGGTCTTGAACTCACAGCAATCCTCCTGCCTCAGCCTCTCAAGTGCTGAGATTATAGGCATGCACCATACCCAGCCTCCCTTCTTTTTTTTTTTTTTTTTTTTTGAGACAGGGTCTCGCTTTGTAGTTCAGGCTGGCCCTGAATTCACTATGTAGCCCAGGCAAGTCTTGAACTCAGCAATCCTCCTGCTTCTGCCTCCCGAGTGCTAGGATGACAGGCGTGAGCCACCACGCCTGGCACTGTGGTATGTGGTATTGATTGCTGGTGGGCGTGAGTCACCACGCCCAGCATTGTATGTGGTTACCAGGTATTGAACTCAGGACCTTGTGCTTTCGAGGCAGGCACCAGAACCACTGAGCTAAATCTCCGGCCCAGCTTCCCTTACTTTTAATTAAAGCTTTTTCCTGAAAATTTCTGCTTTACTTGTAATTTCTATTTCAACTAAAGCAAATGCCCACATTAGTTAGTGACATGATGAGGAAGTAGGAAATAGGGGTACAGGGTTGCATGAGGGGTCACAGGAGCGGCTTTACCAGCCCTGCCTTCTATAATACACACAGGGGGTGACCCCATAAGGAGGCTCAAGAGGGAACAAGAGTTGGCATGAGGCCTTCTTTGAGGACTCTGGTGGGCACGAGGAAAGCAAATGCGGAGCTGCAAAGACTAGGTGTGGCTTTGGTCTGGGAAGACAGCAGTGGGAGGTGGCTTCTGAATTTGAGACTGGTTTACTGCTGGATGAGTCTCTGTTTACTCAGTGGTCCTGTTTCTTGGGCCAAAATTAACAGTAAACCCCACAGTGAAATGGTGGCCTGCTTGGGCACCAGTTTAGACAGACAAAACTGCTCATTTCACGTGTATATTTAGGGCAGATGAGTCAAACTCTCACCCACAGCTGTGTGTGGCCACACGTGAGCTTCATGGAAACGGCAGTTCGTCGCCGCCGCTAACCTGGAGGGAGACCATGACTTCCGCTTCGCTTAAAAGCCCCCGAGCTGTGCACACACTGGCTGGTTCCCTGCACAGCTACAGGTGGCTGTGGGTGGCTGTGCACTGACAGCTCGCTGGGCCTGTCCTCGCCTGGCTCCTGGGTGCACCTGGGGCACCTGCAGGCACCACCTGGGGCAGCACCCGCAAGTCTGAACCTGCAACCTTCCCACTGCAGAAAATCAAAGAAGCTCCTCAGCTGACAACACTGGCACACACCGTCTTTCCTGTGTGCACAAAAGATGAAGCCCACAATCACTCCTTCCTGCTCTGCCCTCCTGCCCGCTCAGCCCCACTGCCGCACCGTAGGAGGCCGTGGCCTGCAGCCAGCGGGCCCTTTCCGCGCGGGTTAGCTGAGAGGCAGCCTCCAAACTAGAGTCTCAGAAATAGCTCGATTCTTAAACCAAGAAAAGTAACACTTGTCTTGTTATTTTTAAAAATTGAAATATCATCCACAAACCTCCCAAGCTTGTGGAACCCTTTCCACTATTTAGTTCCAAAGCATTTCTATTGACTCTAAAAAATTTCTGTATCCTTTAGTAGTTGCTTCCTATTTACTGTCTCATGCAGTCTCTGGCAATCATGAGTCTCCTTTCTGTTATAAGGATTTGTCTTTTCTGGATGTTTGCCAAGAATGGAATCATAAATATGTGACCTTTGTGTCTGGCTTATACTACTCAGCATTCACCTAGGTTTTCTCATGAGTCAGTACCTCATTCCTTTTTATGCCTCAGTGGTAATCCATTGTAAGGTTCCATAAATTTGTGATTAATTGGATTGCTTCCACCTCCTCTAGTGCAAATAGTGTTCTTTTTACTGATTTTTTTTTTTGGTGGTACTATTACTGGTACTGAAGCCAGGATCTCATGTGTGGTAGACAAGGGCTCTACTACTGAATTATATCCCCAGCACAGGACACTGTCCTTTTTTAAAGGATTATTTAATAAGTCCAGGAAAAGAGAAAATATATTAACTCATTAATTTTGTGGTTTCAATAGGGGACACAGAATTTTTCTTTAATTTGTTCATTGTTCACACTGGGTTTTCTTCTAAAGTAAACAGCTTAATTTCAAAGAGAAGAAGAAAAGACGACCTGGAGGGTTGTGCAGTCAGACTGAGGAAGCCCCAGAACCCAAGGTCTCCCCGGTCCACAACCAGACTCCGAGAATGTTTGGCAGTGTCACTATCATTACTGTTGTATACTTTTAGCTGTGATTGCACATAATGGAATCAGAGGGTATGTCTCTAATGCTAGAAAGTAATTTCAATGGAAAGATCACAAAATAGTCTTAGAATTCAACCAGTAGATTTAGCCAAAATTGCCTAGGTTTTACAGTTAAAATATAAACTCATGCCTATTTGTTTTTGGAATTATCATTGCAGTTATCATTCAGTAATTCAAGGTCCAATAACAGGAGATATCTTCATTTAAACTGAGGTTGACCAGAAGCCAGGAGCACCTGTCATATTGGTTGCCTGCCAGGCTGACCTCAGCACACATGAAGGGATTGTTGACTTTTGGGGAGAATGTGGGGTGTTGTCAGCTCTGACTAAGTGCAAATACACTTGTTCCACAATATCCGCATGGTGTTGGTTTCAGGACCCCAATAGATGGCAAAATCCATGGGTGCACTAGTTTTTTTATATAAAATGATGCGGAGTTTGCACAAAACTGATCAACATTCACCTACAAACATAAAGTAAAACCACAATGAAGTAACACCTCACACCCACTAGGATATTCTGGAGGAAAAAAGCCAGAAAATAATAATTATAGGACAGAAGTAGAGAAAATGAAAAGCTTCATCACTGCTGGTGGGAATATAAGATAGTACTACTACTGTGAAAACTGGTATAATGTTTTTTTAAAAAATTAAACGTAGAATTAGCATATAATCCACTAGTTTTTCAAAGAATTAAAAATAGGTTTTGAAAAGATATTTGTACACCTGTATTCATAGTGACATTATTCACAGTAGCCAAAAGGTGGAAGCAACCCAAGAATTCATCAGTGGTTGAATGAGTAAACACAATGGGCTCTATTCATACAATGGGACATCGCTCAGCCTTAAGATGAAGGAAATTGTGATACAGGACACAGATGGGTGAACTAGAGGACATTGCATGACTGTCATAGAGGATAAATCTTGTGCTATTCCAGCTACATGATGTACTGAGATGAATTAAGTGTATAGAGAAAGGAAGAAGAATGAAGGTTGTTAGAAATTGGGGAAGGAGAAATGTTGAGTTGTTCAATGGGTTCATAGTTTGAGTTTTGCAAGATGAAAACAGCTTTTAAGATTGGTCGCGCAATGATGTAAATATGCATAGCAGTGCCAAACTATATACTTAAAAACGGCTAAGTAAGGGGGCTGGCTGGGGTGGCGTATGCCTGTAATCCCAGCACTCTGGGAGGCTGAGACAGGAGGGTCTCAAGTTTGAGTTCAGCCTGGTCAGTTTAGTAACTTAAAAAGGCCCTGTCTTAAAAACTTAAACAGATCTTGTCTTAAAATAAAAAGTAAAGACTTGGGTTTCTGGCTCAGAGAGAAGGCCCAGGGTCCAAGCCCTACTGCTGGGGTGGGGTGGGGTGGAGTGGGGTGGGGTGGGGGGCGTGCTAAGGCAGTAGATTGTACCTTCTGTGTATTTTACCACCATTGAAAAATTAAGAAAACTAAATGTTAGGGTCACTCGAGGCTCATGGCTGCTGCAGGATCCGCCCCAGGAACACCAGGACTCAATCCAGCAGGGGCTTGTGGAGATGTGCGGGTCATGATGTCCTCTGCGTTTCTTTTCACTGACTGTGACGCGCTGCCCTGCAGATTCTGCTTGCTCGCCCTTCCTTCTGTGGTTTACAGCATGTTCTCTGTGTTCTGCTTGAGACGCGTACTTGTGCTCAGGTACTCTGCCCTCTTCTTTCCCATGGCAGCTACTATGGCCTCTACTTCCGCACATGCATGATACAGGCCTGTGCGATCCTGATAAACCTTGTTATCAGCCATCAGCTCTTAATCCTGTCAGTTATTTAATTGATATGTCACCAGTCACCACCCGGTGGGTTACTCGCAGCTTCCAGCCATCAACTGGTAGAACCGTTGTCTGTCCAGGATCGTTCTCCCGGTCTCCTTCCCCATCGAGGGAAGAACTCTACAACTGAAGTGTTAAAATTTTAGATTTAGGGGGCCGGAGGGTTAGCTCAGTGGTTCTGGCGCCTGCCTCGCAAGCGCAAGGTCCTGAGTTCCATCCCTGGAAACCACATACAATGCTGGGCGTGGAGACTCACGCCCACCAGCCATCAATACCACATACCACAGTGCCAGGCATGGTGGCTCACGCCTGTGATCCCAGCACTCGGGAGGCAGAGGCAGGAGGATTGCTGAGTTAGAGGCTTGCCTGGGCTACATAGTGAGCTCAGAGCCAGCCTGAACTACAAAAGCGAGACCTGTCTCAAACAAACAAACAAAAAATTTACATTTAGAACTGAGGAATGTGTATTTTTTAACATGCTCCATAATGATCTGGAACCGTAACAGGTGTGGGATCCACTGCACATGCCTCCCAGCCTTTAGCAGTCTGGCGGAGACCTTCTGAGCCACACCTAGGAAAGGTAAGTTTACAGTGCTGGCAAGAGGAGAGGCAAAGACTGATAGCAGCTGTGCTAGGCTGTGGGACAGGAAGTCTGTGCTGGCCAAGTACGAGCTGGGCTGTCAGTGTGGCTTGGCTGATGCACTGAGTGCCCTGCGCTTCCCCAGGTGATGGGCAGTGTTGGGGTGAAGCTAGAGAGGTGCCCACCTGGTGATGTCAAAAGCTAGCAATGGAGATTTAATGCTATTATTTAAAAGATCACAGTCCATGCCAAAACCTGTGGTGAAGATAATATTAAAATATTGAAGGAAGGATTTTTGTTTTGTAACCTTGTATTATTACTGTACATCAGGAGTGATTTCCGGTCAACTCCCAGTTCCTGGGTCAAACAGCCTATGTGCCCCCGCCGTAGGTTTCTGAGGGCCGGAGGTGACGGGACAGCACAGTGGGCAGTGGAAGGCTTGATCTGCAGTCGCGGGTTTTGATTGCAGAAAGCCGTCTACCGTTTCCCACTCGTTTGGATCCTGGGAGGACATTTTGGTAAGTGTGCGTGGCTGCTGGAGGCAGTAGGAGGCCTGTGAAGAAGGGTGTGTTCCAGGCCAGTGGTGGATGGGGCCTCGGATAGGCCTAAGAGTTGGGGCTCTGTAATGCCAGGAGGCACAGAGGCTGGAGACGCTGAGGGCCTGGGGAAGACTCTCGGTAAGCTGGGAAGCTTTAGTTCCATGGCCCTGAATTTGCAGACTTCTTTGAGACCTGGAACCTGACTTGAGTCATCTGATCTCTTTGTCCCTTAAATGTGCACTAAAAATACACTAACTTTGATGTGCCAAGTCCTACTGGATGCACCTCTACTGGCCCCTGTGAGTGAAGGGACAGCAATGCTGTGTGGAGCACAGAAAACCAATGCTGCTCAGAGCAGGGGCCCAATGTGGGGCCCAGAGCGCAGGGAGGATGGGGGGGGGTGTTCCTGGCACATGGCAAGTGGCGGGTGGTGGGTATTGAACATGTACTTATTTTCCTTCTTTTCCTTAATTGAGATCATGACCAATCCTCCATACACTAATATTTACTCAGTGGAACAAATGCAGACTGCAGTCAGCCCTCTGGGACCGTGGGCTCGAGGGCATGGGTTCTGCCAACCTCAGATAAAAGATACTTGAAAAACATCACATATGTACTGAACACAGTCAGGCTTTTTTTCCCTTGGGATTTCCTTCTAAATAATACAATATAACAACTATTTGCTCTGTGTCAACATCATATTAGATATTTTAAGTCATCTCGAGATTATGGGAGGGTGTATGCAGTGTGGTAAATACTGTGCCATTTTATACAGGACCAGTAGCACCCAAGGAGTCTGGTGTCAAGGGGAGCCCTGGACCAGCACCCTGAGGCCACTGAGGAAAGCTGTGCAGACTGGTACTGTGATTTCAGCTCAAGAAGTGATTGTTGATCCTTCCCTCTCTAGGCCTACACTCCAGCTGTAACCTGTGTTCACACTCTGGAAGGCTCCTCCTATGTATTCAAATGCACAACTCTTATAAAGAATTATTAAAAAATAAAACTTTGGCAGTATTTCCAGCCATTTTTATTTTTTAAAATGTTGAAACTATTCTTACTACTTTTATTCTTCTTTTTTATTTGTATATGTTTTCAGTACATAACAAATGCATTCATTGTGGGGAACTGGAACATCTTGAACCTTTTTATTTCTCCTTCCTCTACCCTCCCAACCCCTCCAATCTCCAGATCCCTTTCCCACCTTCTCAGTCTATCTCTATTTCCTGTCTCCTGTCTTTCATTTTTATGGGCACATTTTCAGTTATATTGGCTAGGGACCTGCTTCATTTTGGAAGAGTACCAGTGATCAAACTAGGGATCTTGCATTTGAGAGGCAGGTGCCAGAACCATTGAGCTAAATCCCCAGCCCCTTAACTTTTAAACCAGCTGCTGTAGCTGACATTCCCCCACAGGCCCGGCAAAAATTTAGTCCCAAGACCCTGAACTTGCAAGGACTTCTCCCTAGATGGCTGTACGGGGTGTGCTTGTGTTCCTAGCCTCATTCCTTAGGGTATCATCAGTGTGAAACAGTATCTGGAAAAAAATATTTCCAGTGGGCCTGGCTGGTACCTGAAAATTTTACTATGACATTCTTTTGGGCAAGGCTTTGAAGGTAACCCTTAAAGTAAAAACAAACAATGTGGGAAGAGGATTTGGAATCTGGCTAGATCTGAGTTGGCTCCCAGACTTGCCATTTCTTACCCGTGTGACCTTGAGCAATTTAATTTTCTAAGCCTTGCTTAGCTTATTTGTAACTTGGAGTAATTATTGCTGATTAGTCAGGCTTTTGCAAGGATTATTTATAATTGTGTAAAATGTAGAGCTCAGTGGCTGGCAGGAACTAGTATTCAGTGAATAGCTATCAAATTTCTTAAATAGGTCTTAACCGATCAAATAGGGTGACGTTTCAGCTTCCGTTAAACCAGGATCTGTCGGGTAGGTGGGGTAGATGCTGAATCTGTTCCCTCCCATTTCGTGTTCCTGGTTGAAGATGGAAGAGGATGGGGCGGGGAAGGGGCAGCTCCTCTTCCACGCTGGGCCAGGTTTGCCCAGTTCACTTGTTCAGAAGAAGAGCAAGGTACTTGGGAAGGAAAAAGAGGCCCGTCCCGCTGGTCAGTTTCCTAGTAAAAGCCCTAAAGAAAATGTGTCTCTAACTCTGTTAAATGTAAGTTTTCAGACACTGAAAACTCTAGGTTTGGAAGGTACTGGGAATTAAAACCTGTTATTCCCCTGACTGCAGGCTTCTATTTTTTCAGGCCCAGACTACATACATAAACACACACACACACACACACACACAATTATAGAACATCTTAAACACATTTTATAACCAAAGCACAAAAGAATTTTTTAAAAGTATCTAATGCCCCAAGGAAGGGAACTTAGCTTATTAAAAATTCTGCTTTATTTTCACTTAGCTTAGAATGAGGATAACTAGCAACTTCAGACGACTACATGTCATTTCATTTCTGCTGCTACTTATTAACTTCGCAAAGCAAATAAATGAGGTTACAAAGAGTCAAGCCAAACAAAATTCCAAACTTCTCTTAGAAAACAACCAAGCAAACATACAATTATAGCAAACGCATTCAACATGAGTTTAAGTTTCCAGTGACATTTTCTGGGGCCTAAAATAAGCTGTGGAGCGTGGCCAGTTTATGCTACAAATATCATTGGACGTGCTGTGAATTACAACTGCTGCTGCACAGTTCGCAAAATGTTATCTGGTGGGTGCTGCCCGAGGCAACCCTTCCCAAATCAAGCCCATAGCTTTGAAGTCCACTCTGCAAGCAGTGACCTTCTCTCTTCTTCCCCCCTAAATATTTAATTCAGAAAGAACGAGTTTTAGTTCTTCAGTTTCAGTTTCTATCCCTTGTCAATCCAGGTACAATTCTTGCAAATATCACTCTCCTTCATCTAACCTGTGCTAAAGTTTTAAAACGACGCATTGTTTCAGTTTCAGTGTGTTGTTTGGTAAAACTTTTATTGTTATAGAAAATTATTGAGAAAAAATGTACAAAAAAGATAGACCTTACTCATAAGGCTTCCATCTTAAAATAACAACTAGTAACATTTCCATGTATTCCTAAGATTTTTTCCTACAGATAAATCAGACATGCACATAAAATAGCATAAAATGCGATCATTCTGCACTTCATCATGATACTTTTTTCTCTGTCATTTAAAATATGATTCATTATATTATTTCGTCCTGCGGACAGATGACTTATGAGCCCATCGACTGGTGCTGGGCAGATGGATGGTCCCTTCTGCTGCTCTGTAGTAAACAGTGCTATGTCGTGGTTGGCTTGCCTTCAGGATCATGTCCCTGGGATGGATTCCCAGAGGTGCAGTTGCTGGCCTTTACACAAGTTGATGAACTACCCACCAGAAACCACTTCACATTCCCACTGGCAATGAGAAGGGATGCTAATCTCCCCCTGCAGCCCCGGGCAATATATCCAATCTTTCCTCTAAGGCTTTAATAATTAAAACACCAGCTGATAAAGGCTTACAGGCACCAACTCCCACCGCAAGCACTTCAGGGTTTGGGGTTTCTAAAGAAGATGCAGTTCGTCCTGGAGGAAGGGCTGGAGGAAGATGCTCAGGCATAACAGGCAAGGGGACTGAGCCCTGCATCGGGGCCTCCTGAGCCATCCCAAGGCCCTGCGCTTGGAACAGGTCCCGAGGGAAGCTCAGAGCGTCTGTGCTCCTCAGCGACAGAGGAACGGTCTTGGCCCCTCGAGCCAGTGAGTCTGGCAGCCCTATTCTGTCGACAGCCTTTGGAACCCAGGCTGAACACAGATCCAACACCTGTTCATTCCCGTAAGGCCCGGTCCAGCCAGTCTTTGCAAGACAGGAACGAGAGCCCCGGAAGCAAGCCCTGGACTCAGCTCGCGGCCACCCGAGCTTCCCCCACCTGCACGTGGCGCGTCTCAACTTACTTGTCATGGCAGCGGAGCGCAGAGGGTGCAGCCGGGGCTCCTCCAGCCTCCTCCTCCAGCGGAGGCAGGAAGCTCAGGGAGGGGGCCTGCCCTTTAAGAGGAGCAGTCCCCATGAGGACCATGTGAGGCCCGGGCCTCAGGTCCTCATGATCCCGTGAGGCAACAGCCCCATGACCCGGCTCCCAGGCCAGAAAAGGAAACCAGGGCCCAAGCTCATGGGCCACCCAGCATGGGATCCCGCAGACGCAGCCCTGGGACCGGGCAGAGAGGGGCGGCTGGAACACTCCCTTTGAAGTGGCTCCTTCACCGCCCTGCACCCAGCCAGACCCTCCCTGCTAGCAATGTCAGCCTGGTCTACATAATTCAGACAATTGGACATAATCGTCCTTTCAGAAGCCCCACATCAGGCGGCCAGCGCCCGCGCCCTGGTGAGCCAGGACGGAGGCACATGGTACTCATTACTGCTAATCCCCTTTTAAGTCATCTGAGGTCGGGCCAGAGGTCGAGGTGAGCCCGACTGCGGATGCAGCGTGAGTCCCTCATGACTCTCACCCCATCTGGGAGCTGCTGAGCCTGCTCTCTCGGCAGCAGCCTGACAGGTGCCCGCAGTCACCCCGAGCTGCCACAGAGGGAGCTTTGAGGATTTGCTGTAAGAATACCCATAGTTGGGCCGGAGGGTTAGCTCAGTGGTTCCGGCGCCTGCCTCGCAAGCGCAAGGTCCTCAGTTCGATGCCCGGTAACCACATAGAATGCTGGGTGTGGAGACACGCCCACCAACCATCAACACCGCACACCACAATGCCGGACGTGGTGGCTCACGCCTGTCATCCCAGCACTCGGGAGGCAGAGACAGGAGGATTGCTGAGTTCGCGGCGGCTTGCCTGGGCTCCATAGTGAGCTCAGGGCCAGCCTGAACTACAAAGCGAGACCCTGTCTCAAAAAGCAAAAAAAAAAAAAGAATACCCATGGTTGTTCAGCTTTCGGCGAGCTCTCTCTGCCTCGCCGCATGGAAGCACCTATGCCCTGAAATACTCTCTGCAGAGGCCTGGCCTGCCCTGGACCCTCAGGCGTCTCTTGGGCCTGGGCCCTTCTCACCTCACGGAGGAGCCCGCAGAGACGCAGACGGCTTGGACCCGGGGCGCTGGGAGATGCCCCCGCAGCATGAGGACAATGAGGCCTGTGCATGGCAGATTTGCCTAGAAAGCATGTGAGGGGTGCCCGACTGGCTCAGCCTGCCCTGCCGACCCCCAGAGGGGGTGTAGTTGGGGCCTGGGCTGCTTCGTGGCCCCTGAGTTGTGGCAGGTCCTGCCCGAGCCCGGCAGCCTCGGGACTCGGGAGGTCTCAGGACTCCTGGGACATTGGTGCTTCTCTTCATTAACTTCTCCCAGGTCGGTGCTCACCAAGGGGTGACAGCCTCGTCCCAACAGTGCGGGTGCAGAAGCGGGTGGGACCTGAGCTCGGCCCCCGGCGTGCTGTCGTGGCTGGTGTGTGCTGGTGGGAGATGAGGGGGCCTTGCAGAGTCCAGCAGTGGCTCCGGCTCAGCTCCCAGCTCGCCTTTCCTGGCAAAACTGGTGTTTGGCTTCAGAGGCTTGAGAGCCACAGCTCTAGCAAGACTCCTTCCAGGAGCAGCGGGCCGGCCGGACAGCCCGCGCTCCGCCAAGCCGA
This sequence comes from Thryonomys swinderianus, assembly GCA_004025085.1. NCBI lineage: Eukaryota > Metazoa > Chordata > Mammalia > Rodentia > Thryonomyidae > Thryonomys > Thryonomys swinderianus. Next base: position 33,455 of record PVIC010003315.1, read on the forward strand.
GGCAGAGTGTGCATGCAGCCTTCTCCTGGGGCATCGAGAACCCTCCTGGGAGTGGCCAGGAGAGGCCTCACAGGAAGAAAAGCCAGCGGCTGGCCCTGTCCCGGCTGGAAGGCATGGGAGTTTGGCGCTACAGTCTGGATCCAGGAGGTCCCAAAGCCCAACCCATGACGCTACTGGGAGGTGGTGGAATTTTTAGGAAAAGGAGCTTAGTGGGAGGAAGTGAGATACCAGAGATCAGCCTTGTAAGGGGGTATTAGGACCACCATGTCTCCTCTTTCTCTCTTTGCTTCCCCCCCATGAGGGAAGCAGTTTGGCTTCTGCCGTGATGCGTTGACTCACCATGGGATGAAAAGCAATGGGCCAACCTACTATGAGCCAAACAAACCTTGGGCCTGAAACCGTGAGCCAAACAAATCTTTTCTCTCCTAAGCTGCTTGTCTCAAGTATTTTGTCACAGTAGCAGACAGTGAACAACGTGGGGATCAGGTCCAGTGGCCAGCCCCGACTGTGGCAGCCTCTAGCTAGTGGCTCCCCCACAAGTAGACCTTCCCCAAACAAACCAGCTGCTTCAGGGTCATGTAACATGGGAAGAAGAGGAGCCCCCTTCTCAAAGAGCACAGCTCCTCCCTAGATCCAGCTCTGCGAGGCCCCACACAGTGGCCACAAGCCATATGATCCTTGAGCACTTGAAATGTGGCATCTGACCCAAAGTGGATTCTGAGCAGAAGATAAACACAGACTGCCAAGACTTCAAATGATTTTACATTAATTGAGCAGTGAAATATCTTAGGTATATCAACTTAGATGAAATGTGTTACTGATTATTTTTTTCACTTAACCCGGTTTCAACTTTTTAAAAACCTGACTACTAGCATAGTTAAATGACGCCTAAACTGTGCCATGTGAAGCTGTGGCTCATGTGACATTACTAGCAGACAGTGCTGGTGTGGAGTGGAGGGTGGGGGCAGAGCCTGGACAGCAGGCTCACACAGAGGCCTCCTGCTCCTGATCACAAGTGGCCCGGACCATGGGGACAATGCACACGAGAACCGTGGAGATCCACGTGCATCTAGGGGCCGCTGGAACCGTTCACAGCAGCACTAACACTCACTGTGGGGCCTGAGAGTGTGGGAGGCCTGTCCTGATGCTCTCTGAGTGTTAACCCATCCATCCCACTTAGCCTAGGAAGTGGGGTCTTCCTGTCCCAAGTGAAGAATAGGGACACTGAGGCTTGGAGGAAGAAAGTGGCTGCTGGTGGTCACATTTGGGGAAATACTGGGGCAGTCACCTGTGTGGGCCTCTGTGGGCCACTGAGAAGGCAACGGGTGACAGGCCATAGGCAGAGGGTGTTGGGGAAACAGAGGGGCCCACGGGCCTCGGCTCAGGTCCCCGGGAAAGGCCACTTGATTCAGGTTCTCTGAGTCCGTGCTAAGAGCAGTTGGTGGTTTTCTCAAGCTCCACTGTCGGTTTGAAGTCCATTGGGATTTAATGTGGACTTGTCGCCAGACCTTCCCTCATGTCAGAACATCCTTCCATGGGGAGATGTGTGAGGTCCGGTTGTCTCTTTGGCAACTTCAGTGATGGTTATTATATCATCAGGACCTGTGAAAGTGTGGCTTTTGTAATTTGATGGCCTCTTCTTCACTTTTTGAAGGAATTTATATCAAAAGAGAAAGTAGCTTTGGTCAGCTTGAGATTTAATTTGCGTAGGAAAGTCAGGGAAATGGTTTCATCTCCAGAATAATAAGATGGTCCCTGTAATCTCCCCATTGCCTTTGGGGGATGTGTGAGTTCATGGATTTGGGCACAGCTGGTGCTTTTCAGCCCACAGCAGCTGTGTTGTGTTTCTCCCTCTTGCTGGAATAGTCCTAACTTTGTGTGGGGCCCCGGTCCTCACCACCCCACACCACCACATACAGTGTGTCCCTGCCGTCTGGAATGAGGAGATGTTTCTGACTTGTCTAGTACATTTCTTGCCTCAGATCTAGACTCAGCCATTTCTCCAAGGAGCCCTGGATTTGCTTGTGGGAAATGTTACTTAGAATCCAGCATCTCCCTCTGGACCGAAGCACCCCCAGCCTTTGAGTGTCCAAGAACAGCCGGTGCATGACAAACTTTGTGTGTGTGTGTGTGTGTGTGTGTGTGTGCGCGCGCGCATGCGTGCGCGCGCATAGGAGTGCATTTTTAAAGAACATGTTTCATGAATTCTTACTAAAAATTTCTATTCAGATTTCAAAAACATGAATTTAACTTTCTTAATGTTGTACTCATGTCTTTTTGCATATACTGAACATCTTACTCCTAAAGATACTAACATGATTCCTCTTGTGCTTCATCCTAAGTGTAGTTTACAGAAACAACACCAACACTAACAGGAAACACTAACACCAACACCAACACTAACAACATTACCACTAACAGGAAACTGGAAGCAATGTAAAACACTGTTCTGTCATTCTTTTTTACTTTAGGAAAAGCTTGTTTGGGTTTTTAAATCCCTTCAAATATTTTTCTTCTGGTTATTTGGCCAATTTAACACTATCAAATTTACTTCTACAATTTTCCTTTGGATTTTTTCGGAAAAAATTTTTTTCAAATTTAATTTTGTTTTATAATGATATAAAACATTTACATTATCATGATGTCAGATCTACTGTTTAGCTCAGTGACACCACTGTCTGCCTTGTAAGTGCAAGGTCATGAGTTCGATCCCCAGTACAGAAAAAAAAATCTGCAAATAAGATTTATTTCATAGGGTTAGGTTCCTGTATCTAACCCTCTTCATAGTTCTTCCCCCTCCACGGGCAAATGTAAGAAAACTATTTTCATTTTTAAAAATGTTAAATATCCATATGTATTTGTTTCCCTCCCCCTTTTTGTCTCATAAATTCTAAAGGTTGTTTGCATTAGGACTTCACTTGTCCTGGGGATTAACATAGCTCCCTTATTTATTTTTATAGCTCTGCAGCCCCAGTGCTTAGATGAATCTGGGAGAGTTGATCTAAACAGTCCCCTAATAAAGCCCCCACTCTCTGTGGTTCTATTTTTACAAACCACACAGGGGGAAAAAAAAAGCCTCATTGTGTCTCCTTTTGTATCTGCAAGTCTTCTTCAGGTTAGATTCCTAGAAATGAGATTGCTGGAATTAAGTATAAATATATGTGCAATTTGCTAATACTGCAAAATTCAGTAAAGACTGTCATCTGGCATTTCCATCAGCATTTTATCAGAATTCTTACTTTTATCCTGCCTCAGCAATAGAAATTTTTGCTTAATTTTTTAGATTTTTGCTAATCTCCTAAAGAAATGGAGTTTCAATATGGTTTTGGTGTATGGTTTCCTTTTCTTGTCTGGTTTTAGTATCGGATTGGTACTAACTCACAGAATGAACGGGAGAAAATTGTTCCTCTATTTTCTGTAAAAGTTTGAGAAGGATTGGTTTTAATATTTCTTTATAAGTTTGGTTGATTTTACCAGTGAAGCTATTTGGGGTTGGAGCTTACTCTATGAATGTTTATAAATTGCTATTTCAACTTCTTCACTTTTTATAACCCTGGTTGGACTTGTTTTTTGGATGAGTTTTAATAACTTGTGTCTTTCTGGGACTTTGTCCACTTCATTTTGGGTTTGAATTTGTTGGTGTCCAGTTGTTTGTGCTATTCCCTTATCTGATCATTTTTATTTCTAGAAGGTTCATAGTGATGTCCTCTCTTTTAGTCCTGATTTTAATATTTTTTTCTTGGTCAGTCTAGCTAAGTCCCCTGATGCGGGGGGTTGAACCCAGGGCCTTAGCACTGAGCTAAAGTTTGTCAATTTTGTCAACCTTTCCAGAGAACAAACATGTGATTTCATTTATTAGTTTATGTTTTCTATTTGCATTCTAGTCTTAGAAATGGTGCTTGATCAGAGTTTAACTTTCTCTTCGTTTTCTAGTTGAAAATTGGTTATTGATTTGAGGCCTCTCACTTTTAATATAGATATTTTTTACATTCACAGCTATAAATTTCATCTGAACGCTACTTTTACTGTGTGCCACAAGTTTTGACATTTTAAAAGTTTTTTGTTCTTAAACTACTTTTTTTTTTCTTGTTACTTCTTTAACCTATTGGTTTCTTAGCACTATGTAATTTAAGTGAAAACGTATTTTCAAGTTTCTTGATTTTTACTGTTGATTTCTGATTTGATTCCACCATGGTTGGAAAATATATCTTGTGTAATTTCAATCTATCTGCATTTTCTGGGCTTGTTCTGTGGCCTAGCAACAGCTATCCTGGGGAATGTTCCATGTGCCCAAGACGAAGGTGCGCTCTGTTTTTATTGGGTAGAATGTTTCATTAGATGTCTGTTAGGGGGATGTCATTTTAACTCATACTTGTCTTACTCTGAGTGAGGTTGAACAAATTTTCACATTTAAGGACCACTGGGATTTCTGTTTTCTGTAGACATTTTCACAACTTTTGCTCATTTTGCTAAAGGGAGTTTTTATCTTTATTTTAAAAGCTTTTAGGGCCGGAGGGTTAGCTCAGTGGTTTGGGTGCCTGCCTCGCAAGTGCAAGGTCCTGAGTTCGATCCCCGGTAACCACATATAATGCTGGGCGTGGAGACACGCCCAGCAATAATCAACACCGCATACCACAATGCCAGATGTGGTGGCTCACGCCTGTCATCCCAGCACTCGGGAGGCAGAGACAGGAGGATTACTGAGTTCACGGCAGCTTGCCTGAGTACCATAGTGAGCTCAGGGCCAGCCTGAACTACAAAACGAGACCCTGTCTCAAAAGCAAAAAAAAAAAAAAGCTTTTATATATACCTGTGTATGTATATATAATAAGTTATATATAGTTACAGTTGCATATATACATATCACTGCTATAAAACTGCAATATATATATAACTGCAATCAAATGGCTGATGTCTCCCCCTCATTTGTCACTGAACCTACTCGGTTGCCCTGCCTTCTTGCCACGGTGCTCTCCAGGCTACTTAACCCATCCATGGCATCACTTCTGTCCTCAAGATTCTGCTGGTGCTGTGCGGAAACAGGAATGACCTCCAGAAGCTCATGGGCTGGTGAGGAGATGGTGCCAGGACGGATACAGACACACCTGAAACCCAACTGTCCCCAAGGATCGGTGGGGACTTGGTCCAGGGTGCCACATTCCTGGATGGTCGAGTCATTTACATGAAATGGCACAGTGTTTGCCCAGAGCCTACACACATCCTCTCACGTACTTTAAACCACTCTAGATGACTTGTAATTCCCAGCACAACATAAACACTTGTTATTAATGTAATTGTTTAGGAAATGACAAGGAAAAAAATCTATACATTTTTAGTACTGATGCATTCAAAAAATAATTTTGGACAGAGGTTGGCTGAATCTGCAGATGTAGAACTTGTGGATACAGACAGCCAAAGTTACGAGGCTGACCGGAAGATGGCCTCCTATCAAACATGAGAAACATGGGGCAGGGAGGCTTCTCTAGCAAAAGAGAGGGGAGGACTTATAGTGGGGTCCAGGGGCAGCTCCGAGGGGCAAAAGAGCATCGGGTAAAAAAAGCTAGATGTGAAAGACTGCGGGGCATCAGGGTGGGCAGCGAACCTCTGGGAGGAGCCTGGTTCCCAGGCCAGGACAGATGACAGGACGAGAAAGGCAAAGACAGAGCTGAGTACAGTCAGCAGGATGACGGCCCAGCCTGGCGCTGGCCACGCAAAAGCCTTGCGCACCCTGTTCTGGAAGCGCTGACCCAGATACCTTCCTCTTCACAGTCCAACTTGAGGTAAGACTTGATCAGTGCAGAGCACTGCGTTGTTCCTGGGAGCAGCCGCGGGGGTGGGCTTCCGTTTTCCCTACTTTTAATTATTTATGTATGTTTAATAACAAGACAGTATTGCCTCGCCAGTGACTCAGTCAGCAAACTCGCTGAAATAAGCTGAAGTGACAGGTTTAAAAAATATATTTGACCCATAAATTAAAATCATGTTGCATCACACAATGCCTCCATGAGTGGAGAGGGGCATCCTTGGTGTTACTCAGAGATGATCATAAAAATCAGCCAAGGGACAGTTAAATGAGGCAAAGACCACAGGCTTACCAAGCTCTTCGTTGCCGTGGACTCTGCCTGAATTTCTCCATGGGGCAACCAAGAATAAATACTGAATATTCCACGTGGCAAGAAGTAAGGTCTCTGAACGTTCAGAATGTGAATGCAGCCTTGGAAAGCGCCCTGTTTGCTGGAAAGGCAGAGGGTCTTCTGGTGAGAGGACTTGCTCGACTGAGTACCAGTGTGAGTGCCAGCCGGTCACAGGCTAAGCTGGCCCCACATGCTGCTCGCTGCCTGGAGGACTCTGGGTTCTGGGTTGCTTCATAGCAGCAGCAGCAGCAGCAGCAGCAGCAGCAGCAGCAGCAGCAGCAGCAGCAGCAGCAGCAGCAGCAGCAGCAGCAGCAGCAGCAGCAGCAGCAGCAGCCTTCCTGCCCCGTGCTTGCACCTCTGCACATAGCCCCATATTGGTGGGAGCCAAATCACCCTGCAGTGGGCCGGGGTCCTGAGAACTGGCCACAGTGGGCTGCACAGGAGGATCGGACAGTGGACAGTGACTTTCGGACTGCGTATGGCAACCTTCCTTTTCATTCTGCCCTCTTTGATATCACCTGCTTTTCTAGTCCCTCCTGGGTGATGCTGCAGTGCTGGCCGGTGATGTGGGGCTGGGTAACAAACGCGTGAGTAAAAGAAAACTGCCAAGCTGTTAGTACTTCACAGTCTTCAGAATATTCTGCGCAGCCAAAATAAAGCCAGCCACTTGGCAGGGGGGGTGATTCCTTATGTTAAGGGCGCACAGAGGCCCCAGCGGTGTGAGCACAGAGACCGGCGGGTGTGGCCGGGTGGGTGGGTCCCGGTCACAGCTGGAGCCCTCAAAATTCCCAGGAGAGAGCATCAGGCAAGCCGGTCTCCTTCTCCCCGCATTCCTAACATCTCATTAACCCACGGTGCCACCAACCGCGTGTCGGAAGTCCCTGTGTCACTCACTGCCTGGAACTCGCCGGAGGATGGAGGATGTCACTCTGCCCTCTGGTGGAACCAAGCGGGGGACTTTCACGCAGAGAGGAACCTCTTTTGCTCCCGGCAGCTGAGCGTCTGACAGGGGTAGAGGCTGGAGGCCGCAGAACCGTGAGGTGAGCCCTGCACGGCCAGGACGGTCCGCACGGCACGCACACGGCCCTCCACTCCTGTTACGCGTCCGTCCCCCCAGCGGAGGGCCTCGTCGGACTGAAGGCTCTCATCCGCCTGTCTCATCTCTTCTGAGCCAGGTGGTGACCATAACCCATAACACAAAAAGGCACCCCGAAGAAAAATCTGGCTGCACCCCGTAAACCCCTCCAACAAAACGGTAAGCAAAAAGTTCCCAGAACAGGCTACTCCTACCGCCTGAATCTTGTGTGTAAATTAGGAGAAAGATTGTGCATTATAATCCTTCGATGAAAATCTTTGGAAAAGTCTCCAAAGCCCAGGCCAAGCCAAGGCTGCTGAGGAGAAAGTCAGCGAATGTGAACTCACAGAGCACAGCGGGCACAGGGACAGACGCCCCCAAGCAGGGACTCGGCCGGAGGGAGTCTGGCCCTCCGCTTGTTAAGGTCCCTTCTTTCCTCCCGGGGACTTAGAGACGGAGGAGGTGACAAACCGCCAGCACTCAGCCCGCCATGTTCCCCCAGCGCCGGGAGACTTGGCTCAGCTCAGCTCTTCGTTCCCAAGAGACAAATTAACCTCCTGGTTTTTAGTGTCTGGGGTGAAGAGAAGTAGCGTCTACTTCGGGGGCTCCTAACTCAAAAGCCCCCACAGTAGTGTATCAGCGTGTTCTATGCTTGCAGCTTGAGCATTCTCAAAGCACGATTCCGCGTGAACGAAATTTGGGCAACTCTGCATTCTGTGTTTTCATCAGGGGATTAACAATGCATGTGAGGACCGCGGAGTTAGCTCAGTGGTTCCGGCACCTGCCTCCAAAGTGCAAGGTCCAGAGTTCGATCCCCAGTACCAAAAAAGAACAACAGCAGAGTATGTAGGTCTCTGAGAAGCCTGGCAATGCACAAACTTCTTTACTCGGGGGAGACCCGGTGGAATCCCTATTGCCTTCTGCAACACCTCTGACTGTCTCTCGGGTCCAAAGCAGGAACTGGGAAGCCTCGCTCTCAGGTGGCCACGAGCTTAACCCCTGAGGCATCTTGGCTGCCCTGCAGCCAGTAGCCTCCCGAGTCCCGCAGGACGGTGCTTTTCCAGGGCCCCTGTGGGCAGGTGAGAAGGGATCATGTCCTGGGGTCGGCTGGGTGGGAAGCTCCCACGGCCCCTCGCAGTCCTCTGTCCGCCTTAGCTGGGGACAGTCTGAGTTCCCCAACAGAACCAGAGGGCAGAGGGACCCCGACACCCCTCTCGGGCTCAGGGAGCCCTGTGGCTGGGGCTCTCCGCCGCCTCCTGTGGGACACAGGGAGCCCGTGTAAGGAGCCTCGGTGACCCTCCCGCGGCCACTGCATTCCTGCCTGACGCGCTCGCAGACTCAGCCTCAGGGGCTCTGCTCCCCAGACCCCGGGGCCGGCCGGCTCTGTCTTTCCCTGCAGAGACTTCTCTTTCCTGGCCCTTGGCGTTTTATCTGCCATGGTTGTGAAGCTCAGTCTCCGTTGCTCCGGGTGCCTCCTGACCAGGGGTGGCAGCTCCTTTAGCGTTTCCCTGCCTGGGCGCCTGCGCCTTCCCCGGGCTCCCGTAGCACCTCTGTCCTGCCACCCTGTGTGGGGGATGGGAGCCGCTGCATACCTCCCCGTGTACACTGCCAGCCTCTGACCTCCCGGGGGCGCTGTCGTGTGAGGAGACCCTTGGGCTAGTGCTCTGTGAGTACTGCAAACAGATTCCCCCCAGTGCCCGCTCCGTGCCGCGCCGGCCTTCCGGGGTCCTCCTGTGCCGCTTCCGCGCAGCTGCGTGTTCTTCCAGGAAACACACCGGAGGCCCAGCTCGGGCTGTGCCCTCGCATTCCTGAGCGTGTCCTCGCTCCATTCTGCCGTGATCGCCTGGCTTTCCCGCCACCCCTTCTGCCCCTGCTCCTGCCCCTTCTTGGGGGCTGAAGACCCAGGTCTGGAAGGTCCCAGCGGCCCTGCGCCTGTGTTTCACTTACCCCCAAGCATGCTGGTCAAGGAGGCATCAGCCGCGATAGGCAGTTGACCTGTGATCAAGTCTAACGTCCTGCTTTTGTTAGTAAAGATAGCAAATAAGAATTTTTATTATAATTAATTTAACTTGGGGGGATTTGCTAAGTTTTTTAAAGCAGAGATAGGTTTATGGCGAAGTCACTGCCTCACCTGATAACTTTTTGTACTGTTTCTGCATCTCTGAATTCGGTGATATCTGGTTTGATTACTATTTAAAGATTTTATTACCATACAAAGGTTTTTCTCTTGTGCAAACATTTAAGTTTGGTTATTGTGTAAATGCTGCTGTAGGACATCGGTGTACAAATATCTGTGCTAGCACTCGCTTTCAACTTTGGGGAATTATACTGCAGAAGTGGAATTTCTGGATTGCACAGTAATTTTATGTTTGACTGTTCTATCGCGAGCTAGCCTACGGCTTCCCACAGCAGCTCCCACACCTCACAGCCTCCCAAAAATACACAAACGTTACGGTTTCTCCACCTCCATGTCAACATTTGCTGTTTTCTTAACTTTGCTTTTGTTTTTTTATTCGTAGCCCTCCTAGTGAGCATGAAGCGCAAATTAACTCTGAATACTCAAAATGGCGTCAAGAGGGAAGCCCTCTCATTCCAGCTGTGGGGTCTGCAGGATGCAGTGCAGCTCCCCGCGTCTCAGCGCCCCCGTCTCGCGCGTCAGAGGCGCGAGTGGCAGCTCCAGAGGGGGCCTGGAGTGAGCAGGCTCCAGGCTGCGTACCCCGCTACCTGCCGTGCAGGCTTCCTGTTGGGGACCCTCATGTCGCGTTGAGACTTGCCTTTCCTCTGAATCTTTCTCATGAGCAATTAGCCCAAATTTTCTGTCAGCTGATAAAAATCTGAGAAAGAACTTGGATCTTTTTTTTTTTTTTTTTGAGACGGGTCTCGCTTTGTAGTTCAGGCTGGCCCTGAGCTCACTATGGTGCCCAGGCAAGCCACCGGGAACTCAGCAATCCTCCTGTCTCTGCCTCCCGAGTGCTGGGATTATAGGCGTGAGCCACCACATCGGGCACTGTGGTATGGGGTGTTGATTGTTGGTGGGCGTGTCTGCACGCCCAGCATTATATGTGGTAACCAGGGATTGAACCCAGGACGTTGGGCTTGCGAGGCAGGCACCGGAACCACTGAGCTAACCTTCTGGCCCTGGATCTTTTCTATATTGAGGAGTGTTACCCTTAACGCTGAGTGGAGCCTTTGGACACTCGGGCCATGGCATAGACCCTGGTAAACTCCTTGGACTGAGACCTTAAAAAGCCCCTCATTCAGAGTAAGAGTGAAGAAATTAATCTGCACAGGAGCCGCTGCTGAGCTCAGGGCCCCCTGGTGACCCTGACGATCTCAGTTTCACTGAGATTAAGATGATTCTGGGTTGCTAATGCCCCAAAGTGCTTGAGAAAAAGTTAAAATCCTCTCTGGAGAAAGATAACATCATTCTAAGCCTCAAATTGTTCCTACGAACAATTATTCAAATACTATTCCTGGCACTCAGTTAAATACAGCCAGTTATTTTTGAAATGCAAGAAGGCATGGACAAAAACTAACTGCCAGGAACAAAAGAAATGGTAAAAGGATCTCCAGAAGTTCAATATATCAGAATAATCAGACACAATCTTCAGTGCAACAATATTTACAGGACCAATAACATGGAAGACGTGGTTGAAAACTTCACAAAAAAAAGAAAATTATAAAATTTACCTTAACAGATTTGAAAAATGGCAAAAAAGAAACTGAGGTACTAAAAAAATCCAGTTACTGCCAGGAGTAGTGGCTCACGCCTGTAATCCCAGCACTTGGGAGGCAGAGGCAGGAGGATTGCTGAGTTCGAGGCTTGCCTGGGCTACATAGTGAGCTGAGGGCCAGCCTGAACTACAAAGCGAGACCCTGTCTCAAAAATAAATTAAACAAACAAACAAACAAACAAAGCTTTAAAAAAAATCCAGTTACTGAAGTTAAAAATCCAGCGGACTGGGTTAGTATCGTATTGCACCATTTGAAGAGGCTGTTGACGGTCCTGCCTGGGAGCCAGGATCCGCCAGTACAGCCCTCTGCTGCCCCCACCTGGCGGTCTCCACAGCCGATCTAACCCTCGCTGTTAACTATCAACTTCCTGTAACGGGAGGTTGCGATTTGACTATTTCTGTACTGTACAAACAGAGATTTAAAGCGATTTGAGCCAATGTCATCAGTCAGAAGGGTCTTATAAACGGAAGCAGAGAGGCAAAAAGAAATAAAGGACACGGGTATTAAGGGCCACTCCAGCCCTGTATACACTAAGCACAGCCAGCCGTGTCAGTCCCACCGGGGTGCGGGGCCCGGAGACCGGGGCTGCGGTGTCGTGGGCGCCACCTCCACATCGCGGCGGCTGCTCTGCGCGAGCACGACCCCGGGGGCAGAGCTGCGCCCCTCCCGACGGTGCTCCCGGCACTGACTCGCGTGAAACGGCGCCGCTCTGTGTGCGTCTGCAGGTCCCACGGCGCGTCCGTCTGTGACCCACAGGCTCTTACCCTTATTTTTGAGTGAAAAGGAATCGTCTTGTCCACATACAAAATATATAATATAGTTCATGTATATAAGTAATAAACTTTTATTATAACTTTAAAAAATAAAGGCTAGATGGGGCTGAAAATAATTTCTAATGATTTAAAACCCTTAATACAATATGAATACTATGTAACTAGCTGCTATCCTGTGCTGTTTAGGGAGTACGGAGAGTGCGCAGGAACAGGCCGCCTGTCTGCAGGCGACAGTCCTGAGCCAGCCCTGGCGCCATGCGGGACCCGAGCACTGCTCCATGGCTGCGCCCAGTGCGCTGCCTCCTGACGGGCAGCGGCGTCTCCTCTCCGCCCCGCGGATGAGCAGTGAGACACGGGGAGACGGCGCGCCGAGTGTACAGCGTGGGCCTCGTCTCGGGGCCGCGGGGCAGGCAGGGCCTGGGAGGCACCGCGAGGCCAGGGTGGGACCGGGCTGGGAGAGCTCGGCCTGTGGGCGCGGGTCTGAGGTCCCTGCGTTCTCGCCTCCGCCGTCAGGCCCAGCCCCCCTCCATCCTGTCTTCTCTGGGCTGCCCGTGAATACAGTTTCCTGCCCCTTTATCTACTTTCCTAAAGTACCAAGATACCAATGCAGAACGCTGAAATGCCTCCGGCCGCCACCATCACCAAAGCGGTGCTCTCGCCAGGCTTAGCAGCCGGGCCGCTCTGCCGGGATCAAGGTTTTATCCACAGCCGTTGATCACATGAAAGCAGGTATTACGGAGCATTAGCCCCGCCAGCTGCCGCGCCGCTGCTGGGGCCATTACGAGGATTAGCAGCGCCGGCGTCCGGGCCGGGACTGAGAGCGAAGTGCGGGCCCCAGGCCGGCCGTGTGAGGGGCTGTGCCCTCCTCCCTGCCCCAGCCAGGACGCTGCTTGTGAGATTTACCTGCTGCGGGGCCTCCCTCTCCCGCGAGGGCCTGGGGCCCCTTCTCCGCTCGCCACCCCTGGCCTGGGGCACATTCTTCAGACAGCATGTTGGGGCACCTGGGCAAAGCGGTGGGTGCTCCTTCTCCCCGTGTGCAGGGATCCCGCCACGCAGGTGCCTGAGCGGGTACGAGGGTGGAAAGACCCGCGATCTCCACCCTAGAGGAACAGCAAGGGGCGGGTCCTCGGCCAGACACAGGGCTGTGCAGGCAGCCAGCTGAGCCAGGGCCCTCTGCGTGTGGCGGGGGCTCCAACGTGCCTCCGCCCCGAGCGCTTCCCCGAGGAAGTGGACCCCAGCGGCACGGGGCCTCCTGGTCCAGGGCTCTGGCCCCTTCCAGCCCACGAACGGCCTCACACAGTCCATTTCTTGCAGTAATACTCGAAATTAATAACTGTCCTGAGAGTACTGCCCGAGTCCTTCCAGCGGAGATGTGCCTTTTGCTAGGAACCATGATAACTAATAGTAAAATGCACATCTGCTTCAGCGCCTCAGGAGTATAAGATCCTAGGGCAGGAAGCCCACGGCAGACTAGAGTCTCCGTGGTGGAGACCTCAGGGGTGAACTTCACCCGTTCCCTGAGCGCACGTCCACTTTGCTCGCTGTGCTGCTAACTGCTACGACCACCGAGCGGCGTGGAGGGTCTGACCTGGGAGTCAGGCCGCGAGGAGGGATGAGGGAGAAGAGCAGTGTCAGGGCCAGCGAGGCCTGCGGGGGTAACAGTGCTCCGGAGCCGGGCGCTCTCTGCAGCCTGCTCCAGGGCCCGAGGCTGCATCGACAAGGAGGCGCATCACACAGGGCGGTGCGGGGCTCCGCGGGAGGGAGTGGCCGACTCACGTCCGGGCAGCCAGAGGGGCCGCAGGAGAGTGCCAGAGAGGGACCAGCGGGCGCAGAGGCCCGCTCAGGTCGGGTGGGCGGGAGCAGTGGGAGGCCCACGCACTTGGAGTGTTGGACGGGGCGGGAAGGGGCCGGGGAAGCTGGGGCTGGGCCCTGTAGGGCAGGACAGGCCGGCCGAGTTGACAACATCACACGCTTCTGAGCCTCAGCTTGGGCGGCTTCTAGGTATCTTGAATCCCCTACGTTCTAAGATACAGAGAAAAGTGGTAATTGTGATCCTGATGGAGTTCAGGACATGCAAACCCAACATCAGACGGTCAGAGAACAGACGACTCCATTGCAAGTATGTCTTTTTGGAATAAGAGTTATTTTGAGCTGGTTATTTTGGGAGACTGCAGACACGAGAAAAGCTTTGGAAATAGAGAAGAGGTGAGCCTTTTATAAGGGAAATGTACATCTCTAAGGAAAGATTTCTGTGTCTGAATCAGGAAGAGAAGGAGGACTGACTCCAAATCACAAAGACTCATCGTCAGTGGAAAAGGCACCACTTACACCTGCAGACCCACTGCTCTAGTTTCTGTTGTTGTTGTTGTTTTGGAGGCAAGGTCTCGCTTTGTAGTTCAGGCTGGCCCTGAGCTCGCTATGGAGCCCAGGCAAGCCTCAAACTCAGCAATCCTCCTGCCTCTGCCTCCTGAGTGCTGGGATGACAGATTGCTCTAGTTTTTGCGGGCCTTTTCCCACCCCTTTATTTCGTTATTTCAGGAATAATCATATGTATCTTGAGGTCTGAGCCAGATCTTTGGGCTCTCCTCCCGACGTTCCTCACCTTTGTGCACTGTCTCCCTGTGTCCAGGAGGCATCCCTGTTAGTTATTAGGGTCCTTAGTCTTGCGTTAATCTGCCTTTGTGACAAGGTTCTCAGCTAGGATCTCTGGAAGGGTGAGGAGGGAAGCAACGCTTCCTCCCCACACCCCCTCTTTAGAAGCAGGCTCTGCCCAAAGCCTTACATGCGTGTACACATTTGCTACATATATGTGTGTTAATACACATAGAGAATTACAGCAGGTTACATATCCCCAAAACTCCTTGGAGCATCCTGGGCATAAAGAAGAAAGACACACAGAATAAAGACACACCTCATGAGCATACTTCAAAATATCATATTGAATACAATAAATCTACACAACATTTATTTGTCATTTAGAAAGAACAATCTTTTGAAATTAAAAAAAGAAAGATCCCATTACAACCCAGGATGATCTCACCAGAAATACAAGCTAGAACTGGACCCAAACCTGCTGACGGTAGGGGTCGCCTCAAGGGTAAGTGAAGGCGAGGAGGCGGCAGGGCTGAGAAGGCTGCAGTCCTGTGCACAGCCTTACTGAAAGCGGAAGGCGTGTGTCGTGCGGTCTCGTCTTCAGATATTTGTTTCTCCTGAGCACGTGGGCTCTGGTGTATGGCGAATCCCGCCACCGCCGTGAGCCGGGTACGTGGCCCGCCACTGCCACAGGTCAGGTCCGGCTCTGCCAGGGTGACGACGGTGCAGCTCCCGAGGGCCAGATCCCGCGGCGCCCGGTGTTGGTGAACTCCAGCACAGGTCACGACAGCGGCCCGAGGAGCGGGCAGGCCCTGCAGGGCCCTCGCGCTCCCGCCCGCCGGCCGCCTCCTCGCTCCCGCGGCTCCCTGGCCCTCGGCACCTCCTCCAGCGCTGGGCGGCGCTTGCTGAGTCCGAGCGGCACAGTCGCCTCTGTGAAATACTGCAGTGATGCGGGGAAAAATTAACGGAGGACCTCGTTGCATTTGCAAGAACAACTTATTCCCTGACAGTTGGGCTTTGCTCGCCTTTCAGCTGGTCTTCTATAAACTAAATCTTACACCGTTACAAGGCTATCTTTAATGGCAAAGAATGTGTTAGAAAGCAGGGAGTTTTCCAGTGAAAGGGCCCATGGGAAATCATTTCTTTCTACCGACAGGGAAACCGAGGCTCAGAGAGGTCGAAGGGCTCCCCAGTGGCCACATAGCTGGGCTGGGATCCGGCCTGAGGCTCTCCGGTGGCTCTGGGACTGGGTCAGGGTACAGGAGGGGTCAGTGAGCCTCGAGCCCCGGCGCCCTCGGGCGGCCGTCGGCTTCTCCGGGCATCTTCCCGCGTCCTTCGCCCGAGGGACGTCTGAGGATTATCAGCTGTGGCTCTTAGGACCCGAGGCCCTTGGGAGGGAGCTGCCTGGGAAGCTCCGGGGCCTCCAGAAGACCGGCCGCTGCTGACCCGCAGCTAGAAACGGTGCCGGGTCCGCGGCTTTGATTTAGAGCTTTGGTCTGCTGAATGCAGCGTCTCCACCAGGGTGACCGAACCTGCAGAGCCTCTAGGACCCGCGGGGGAAAGGTCAGCCGTGTCCACGAAGAAGGAGGGAAACGCGACAGAGGCCACAAAGGCTGCCTGCTGCGTCCTCGGTCTTTCCCCAGGTCTCGGGACCGTGTCTGCCGCTCACGCGGATCTCAAGGGCTGACGAAGGGACGGAGTCCAGCACAGCTTTTCTCATTCCAAGGCCTTCCCGCGCGATGGATGTAACCGGAGCAGGTGCCATGGCCTGAACGTGGCTTGCGGCCTCGGACTCTTGCTGGACTTGGCCTCCGTGTGGGTGTCCGAGGTCCGCAGGAGCAGCTGCTGCTTCCTCGTGGGAATGGGTCTTCCAGACAGGGCTGCCTCTGGGCCCGAGCGCTTTCCCATGTGTCTGCTGCTCTTTGGGCTTCTACCCGGTTATGAGGTCACACGAGGTCCTTTCCAAACGTGGCTGCCTGATCTCCGACGCTCCGGCCTCCAGAATCACGAGCCCAAATAAACCTCTTTCCTTTCTTTGTGCATGACCCAGTTTAGCAACAGAAAACGGACTGTGACGGTTGGTGTGAGGATGGCAGGATGCCGACGCCTTGACCTTTGGACACGTGAGGCAGTGGTGAGCCCCGAGGGCCCCGTCCGCCAGCTCCCCGGCACGTGGCACAGCCCAGCGGGCCTCAGTTCTGCACACGGCACGACGGGAGGCCTGGTGGTCCTGAGGTGCGCTGGGGGTCAGGAAACCAGGGCAGCACTCAGGGGTCTCTGCAGAGCCCTGCCCTGCACACCTGGCACCCGCGTGCACCTCCCCCACCGCGCCAGGGTGTTCTGGAGGCTGAGGGTGGCCAGAACTTTGAGATGAAAATTCATCTTGGGATGCCATGGCCAACCTGGGTGGCATCTGATGGAAACACGTGATTACCCCGACAGCCACGTCATCATTCTGCCCGGGAGGGACCCAGGGGCAGGCTGGGATCGGGGAGGGAGCGCGGCCGAGGATCCGATGGCCGTGTGCGTGCGTGGGGCAGCGAGGAGCAAGAGGGAGAGGAGACGGACTAGCAGAGGGGACCCGGCGGCGGGACCTGGTGGGGCTCTGGTCCCCTCGCCGTGGCTCGTGGGGACTTGGGGACAGTCCGGGCTGCAAGAGAAAGATGTGAACGGACAGAGGAGGCCGGCAAGTCCTTGCTGGCCAAGAGGGCCTCTCCTGCCCCGGGAGCCGCTCTGGCTGCGCCCCCGCACTGGGGGAGGGGCGTACGGTGCTCTCGGCTGCTGGGAAGGAGCCGGATGTCTTGAGTAGTCCTCGAAGGATGTGTTGGTCTGTTCGCGCCGCAGGTGTCAGGGCCCAGGGCCGCCTCGCGGGCGTCAGAGGCCGAGCAGAGAGCTGTGCAGAGGCCATGACGCCGCCACACAGACCCTCGTCAGCAAGCCCTTCTCTCATTTCGCCCTCAGAAGCCAACTCTCAGTCCTGTGTTGCCAAAAGCGGCGCTTCCGGGGCTGGGACCCAGCGAAGGTCCTCCGGCTCCACACGAAAGGGCTGTGCGGTGGGCGAGCAGAGCCGAGGACTCTGACAGCCGCCCCTGGGCCCCCTGCTCTGCAGCCCCACAGGCCCTGGTGACTTCTTCACTTCAAGCCCCTTCACTTCCAGCATGTACTCCCTGCCACTGGGCTAAAAGAGGGGCACAGGAGGGCAAGGAGTCTAAGAGTGAGCCTGGGCTCAGACCTCCTTGGACAGTGGGCTGAGCCCAGCTGGGCACAGAGGCAGAACTGGACGTGCCAGTCCAGGAAAACCTGTGGTCACAGGGCTAAAGGGAGCACCTGGTAGCCAGCCGACGTGCCCTCAAACTCAGAGTGCCCATGGCACCCTGATTCAGGGCCCTAGACCACACTCCTCAGGATTGCGTCCCTTTGACCAAAGGGGGTTGCCTGGGTAAGTAGTCAGGTGCAGGACCAGGGTCTGGGGCCGGTTCCTGGGGCAGAAGAGCACGGAGAGCTGTGTGCACACAGACGGGGTCACCTGTCATGGCTGTGGGACCGCCATGACACAGCAGCAAGAGTTACATGCGAGGAGCTGGGCGAGGGGCATCCTCGGCATCCTGGGCACCACTGTCCTGGAAGAGGAGCCTGTGGAAGGGCAGACTGGCGGGCTGAGGGGAGATGGAGCCCAGCTCGGGGCCCTCGGACAAGGCGCCTGCCTCCGACAGCCTTCCTCCGCTACATGAGTTCCGAGCCCCAGCCTCACAGGCCTCAGAGGCTTGGGTGGGCTGAGCCGAAGGACTGACCTCCAGCCCAAAGTGTGCTCCGAGTGTGGGCTGCCCACTGTGCAGCGGCCTGCAGGCCCCACTCAGACAGGACTTCGCAATGTGAAGGGATCAATAAATAACTGGGCAATGTCATAATTAGGAGAATCCTTAGGGCTTGTTTTTTAAATGCCTTTTTAAAATTTTAGTTTTTAGCCACCCGTTTTGATTGCCTTGTATGAAAGTCTGTCTCCAGCGGATGGAAAATCAGCCCTTCACCCAGAGGGGTCCGGGAGTTGCTTCCGTGTTGACTTACAGCTGCAGAGCTGGCTGGGGAGCATGGATCAGGGCCTTTGACGCACAGAGTGCCCGAGCCCTCATCCTGCAGAGGGAGCTAGTGGCAGTGACGTGTGGAGCTGTGCCTTGAAGTGGACCCCAAGTCGGCCGGGTGAGTTTACTCAGAACCACCAGGTCCGGCCGCACAGTCTGAGAAGCCTTGAAGAAGCCAAGACTGTCTTGGCACCCTGTTACTGAGGAACAGCTCCGGTCCCCACGCTGGACACGGAGACCCAGGCATGCAGACACAGCGACGGCACAGCAAGCCAAGGGGCAGGAGCGTCCCTTACCCAGTGACAACACGTGTGGCACAGGCAGAGGCTCTGAGGGCCATGCGTGGCCAGGAAGCAGCCCCCCCAATCTGGTTTATTCCTGCTCTCTGTGGCGCGCTGTAAAGATGTGAAAACCCCTTAGTTTGAGAACTATTATGAATACCTAAGGGCAAACTATGCCTTTGGGCTTGTTAACTGCGTCCGGCTTCTGTAGGCATTGGGGCGGTGATGGTGAGGATGGCGGCGGCGGCGGCAGTGGCGATCTTGGTGGTGCTGGGGACTGAACTGAACCCAGGGCCTCGCACATGCCATACACATGCTCTGCCACTGTGCTATGCTGCCACCCACTTTTAGGAACGTGGCATCGTATCAAATGGGGTAATGTGAGCATGGTTATCTGGCATGCTGGCCCTCGGACTTGAAGTACTGTGATTGTCAGCATGTCCTCCTGGGTGTGTGTGTGTGTGTGTGCACGTATGTGTGTGTGTCTACAAACGAGGAGCTATTTTTCAACCTTGACCCAAACCGAAACACTTCTTCCTTCCTTCCTCTAGCTGAATCCCCCTCGCGCAGACCGCCAGCTGCAGCCAGGAAGACGCTGCTGCTCCCGAGGCTGTGCCCGAGCAGAGGTCGCCGGAGCCATCGCCATCACCCACCGCAAAGCCTGCTCCTTTTCAAGCGTATCAGCAAGAACAGTGTGGCCAGCTTTGCGTTTGGGGAGGGAGGGATCGTGTGGACCCTGGTGCCAGCCGCAGAGCTGGCAGCATGCAGCCAGGGAGTCTCTCGTTCCTGCCAGAAGCAGCGGTGGGTTTGCGAATGTTAATTTACACGAGGCGGTGGGTGTGCAATGCCTCTAAAAATAATGCTGACTCTAGCACGTGCGTGCCGGAGTGGGGAGCGGCGCCTGCCCCCCGCGAACCCTCACAGACAAGGGCAGAGTTCACCTCGGAGATAAAAGGCTGCTTGCTTTGCCCTCTTTGTGTTTCTAGGGTGGTGGGTGCCCGCGGTGCCCAACGCTGGCCCAGGCCCAGTGCCCGGATGTGGAGGCTGCGCTTGAGGTGGTGACTTCCCGAGCGCTGACCCTCTGTCCAGCCCGGGCACGTGACCTTTCTGTGGGCATCTGCCCGGGCCATACTGCTTCACTGGCCCTGTCCCAGGGCTGGGTGGTCACTGGCACTCGCTGCTGAGGGACTGCCTCCTCTCGCACCACAGAGTGCTGCTCCTTCTTCCCTGCCGCCCCCGCAGCACCCCCGACGGAGCACATCCCCCGCTGGGCTCCTGGGCCTAGAGGGTCCTCTCTGCCAGGGAGGCTGAGCCACGACAAAGCGCAGCACCCTGCGGCGGCTCTGCCTGGATAGGCGGGCGGCCCACTGTGCCCAGCCTGCTCTGGCCCTGACCAGGACCTTGCTGAGTGTCCCCGGGCCCTCCTCTGTTGGAGGCATTGGCAGCCCCCGTTCTGGCAGAGTGGCGCCCTGGGCCAAGGCCACCCGGGTCACCCCCGCGCTGCAGAGCCGCACAGTGCTCTCCCGGTCTGAGTCCGAGGGAGGGTCAGAAGCGCAGTTGCTGGGCCAGGCGGAGCCCCAGGCGCTGGCTCGGGGGCACAGATCAGTGTGACTCACACCCTCGTGCCATGTGAGGGGCAGCAGCTGAGCAGCAGAGGCGCAGGGTGGCGCTGCGGGGCCCAGCAAGAGAGAGCCAGGGCCCGGTACCGGGCGCACCGGACACGTGGTGCGTCCCTCCCTCCAGCCACCGCTGCCCGCGCTCACTCACCTTCTGGGAGCCTGACGTGGAGCTCTTGAGCGAACCCCGCTTGAAGGAGCTGCTCATCTTCCTCATGGAGCCCATGAGCCAGCCTGCCGTGTCCCCTGTGTGGCAGGGCCCGCTGGGGGAGGCTGCCCCTGGGGTGGCAGAGACGGGCTGGGCCGGGTACCCGGGCCAAGGCGAGCCGGGAAGAGCAGGGCTGCTTCCCCGGCCCTCCTCCTGACTCGCCCCCGGGGCTCCCGGGCACTGCACTATAACATCTGTAATGGGCTTAATCCCTCCCTCCCCCGAAGGTTTATAGGGGACAGATTTAGCAAATGGCGATTGAAAGTAAATCTACTTTGAGAAAGTGGTGGCTGCAAAGGGTGGCCACATGGGGTGGATTTGGGCATCCGGAAAGGCACATCACGAGAGCGAGAGCGCCCGCCCGTCCTTCCCACCGCAGCTGGGCAGCCACCACATCTCGGACTGTGCGCCCGCCTGCGTGGACCTGAGCCCCAGCTGGGCCCGGGCCCAGGCCCCTGTGGGAGACAGGTCCAGCTGGCCTCGTCTGGGGCCGCAGTGCTTGATGGGCAGCAGGAAAGAATCTCTGTCTTCTGGAAACAAGAGTCAGAAACCTCAGACGGTGCAATACACCGCGTACTGGGGGCTGGCACACATCAGGGAGGAGAAGCAGCTGCGAGAAGGAGCAGGCAGGGGTGGCTGCAACTTTCATGGGAAAGTTATCTGAACAGGTCTTAGCTGTGCAGGCCCGGCCCGGAGCGTGCTGGCGCTGGCACGGTGCAGGAAGAGCGAGCAGTGCCAGCGGCTGGAAGGGAGGGCACAGGGCAGTGAGGGAAGCCATGTGGGGAGGTGACTGTGCCGGCTCTGGAGGCCCCTCGAAGGGGCTGCAGCCGTGTTCACACTTAACGGTTTGCAGGTACAAGGACCAAGGTGGCTCTGGGCTCCGTGAGCAGAGGAGGCCGCGGTGGAAGCCGGGACCCAGGAGCCCAGTTAGCTGAGAGTGACAACGGAGCAGAGCGGGGAAGCGGTGTCCTGGGTTGTGGGGAGAAAAGGCCTGACCACGGGGAGATTTTGGAGGTTGACCTGAGCAGAGCAGAAGTTGCAAAGGGTTGATGCGGGGTGAGGAGGAGGAGGAGGAGGCCGAAGTCAGGGAAGTACAGGCTTTGAGCTCTGGAAGGATGGGGTCCCTCTACGTGACGGAGACAGTTGCAGGTGGAGCAGATTTGGGGGACTATCAGAGACTTCCCTAATTTTCTGTGGCCTCGCAGAAGGATCGGTCTTTGCCACCATCTCATTAGCACCATGTCCTTGTTCCCTCCAGATCCACAGGCAAATCCTCTGCACAGCCGACAGTCTGACCACTTGCACCGGACTGTGATGCTGTATTCGGGGCTCTGCGGAAGCCTCCGCTCCTCTCACTGCCGCCCTGGTGGCTCCTCCTTGACCCCAGCTCTGTTTCAGCCTAACGATTCCCCAGTGGCCCCTGCGGCCCAGCCACCCCTCTGGGTGTGCACCTTGCATCTGGCCTCAAAGCTCTGCCTGCCACTCAGCACTGCCACCGCGGCCCCTGGTCTGCTTCCAGACCTGCCCTTCCTCCAGTGACGCCTCAGCGGGGGTGCTCCATCGGCAGGGTACGAGGCCAGGCCGCGGTTCCTGTGATGACCTCGTGCACTGGGGCCGCCGCCCTGGCTGTCCCAGACTGTGGGCTCCTGGACCTCTCAAAGGTCAATCTAGTGTACACCTATTCGAAAAAGAGTAATCTTTTAAAACTGCAGGTTTGTGGGCCGGAGGGTTAGCTCAGTGGTTCCTGCGCCTGCCTCGCAAGCGCAAGGTCCTGAGTTCGATCCCTGGTTAACACATATAATGCCGGGCGTGGAGACACGCCCACCAACAATCAACACCGCATACCACTGTGCTGGGCGTGGTGGCTCATGCCTGTCATCCCAGCACTCGGGAGGCAGAGACAGGAGGATTGCTGAGTTCCCGGCGGCTTGCCTGGGCACCATAGTGAGCTCAGGGCCAGCCTGAACTACAAAGTGAGACCCTGTCTCAAAAAAAAGCCAAAAAAAAAAAAAACTGCAGGTTTGATTATGTAATGCTTCTGCTTAAAATCCTTTAGGGCTTAGATTGAGCCAATTCCTACTGTGCCTCCAAGGTGTGCCTCTGCCCCGCTGCTTACCATGGCAGCAGGCCTGGCTGGCTTTGCCTCCTAATGTACTCCTGTGCTCCTGGGTATCCTGCCCCGGGCAGTGCTTAGCTGCTGGCCACTGTACACAGCATAGTTCCTTGGTTATCATGTGCCTCCCATTCTGGGCTGCACGGGTCTCTGCCCAGACTATGTTTGGCCTCACTGTGGCTTAACTCTCTCATTTTCTAATTTGCAGAGTGTAGAACTGTAAAAACCTTTGTAACTTGTTTTAGGGGTTAGCAGAACCCTCATACCAAAACCAGCCAGAGAGAGGCTGCCTCAGGCCAGGTAGGAAGGCAGCAGTGCTCACCCCTATACCACCAACACTGCACCCTCAGGCTAGTTAGGAACGTGATAAGTAATCCAGGAATGCCACGATGACTCCACATTAGAAAATCCATTCGTAAGGTTAAGCATATTAACAGATTAACAAAGAAATGTGGTATGATCTTCTCGATAGCTGTAGAACCCATATGGTCCATCTCAGTAGGCTCAGAAACAAAACAAATCAGTCCCCCCTCTGAAAAAGTTTGACAACACGTGGCAATCGGCCCTTTTCCAAACAGAAACAAACTAAAGCTCTTAGCAACATAAGAATACAAGGGCGGTTCTGTCACTGGATGATGACTGCCTACTACTGGAATCCTATAGACATCATGTTAATAGGGGAAATACTACAAACATTCTCATAAATGTCAAGAACAGAACAAGGATGACTTTTGTCTCCATGATTATTCAGTATTTTTCTGGAGGCTCTAACCACTGCAAGATGACAAAAGAAAGTATGATAAAATTTTGGAAAGGAATAAAAGAAAAACTATCTGCCCATAAAAATCTAGGACAACCAGCAACAAAGCCCTTAGAATTAATAAGGAGGTTCAGCCAGATTGCCAGATACTGTGTCACAATGGCTGACCTTCAGGTCACTGGGGAAACACTCACAAGGAGGACAGTGGAACCCAGCAACTTCCTCTCTCTCTTTCCATTTTTGCCCACGTTGTAAGGAGTTTTGCCCCATCATGTGTTCTCGCCATTGAGTGCTGTCATACGCTTAAGCAACAGGGACATTGTGGACTGACCCCTCTGTAGCTGTGAGCCAAACTATACTTATTTCTTTATAGGTTGATCCATTGGACTGACAGAACACTGATTACTGCCATTTGTCTATAAGTAGTTCCTGCAGAGGAAAACCCTTCCTTCTCTCCTCCTTGGAAGGAGAAGTCTGGTGGCCAAAGCTCCCAGAGCTGTGTGGGAAGCTGAGCCTAAGCATTTCACATCCCCCTGTGCTTCTGTTCAGAACAGCACTCGGTCCCTCGTTGTATGCCTGACGTTTCCACATCCACAGGCTTGGTTTTCAATCTCTGTGGGTGACAAACCCTACCGTTAGGATAGGGTAGAGAAGTCAGTTGGGCTTGGGGAGGAGAGGAGGGATTTGGAAATTTCATCGCTGAATTTCAGACCGAATCGAAGTTGTTCTTGTCTTCATGTTTTTCCAAGAGATTTGACATTCCTTGTGTGTTAGCTTCCTCCCTCTAGTTGCGGGAACAAAATACTCGACAGCCAAAATTAAGGGAAGAAAGAGTTATTGAGCTCCCTGGTTATGGAGGCTTCAGGGTATGATTGGGCGGTTCCGAGGCAAGTTGGCACTGCAGAGGAGAAACAGTTTGTGGTGTCCACATGGTGCCAAAGCAGCAAGGGAAACTCAACAGCCATCTTCCTTCTCCTTTTCTTCTTACACAGCCTACCGAGATTAGGGCAGCGGTCAGCCAGTGAACTGGTTTAGTAATCACACCCCCATAATCCCAGCATCACACACTCTAGATTCAGCCATCACTGGAAAAGCCACCTATGACTACATGAGGCTTTAGGGTATATCGAAACCCAAACCACATCACCTTAAAATGCTGAACTTTCTGGGGTCCTTGGGTAAAAATCTAGCTTTCTTTGAGGAAGGGCAATTTCAGCTTCACCTTTCCTCTTAGGCCAGAGGCTTCTGGTTCGTCCATCTGTTTTCTAGCTTCCCTAATGTGTGCATTTCTCGAGGGCTGTTCAGGATTCTGCTGATCCCTTTGTCCTTTAGGGATAATGCTTTTGTCATCCACTTGCTGTCATTTTAGTGAGGTTTTGAGAGGGAGCAGAGGTTAATGCACATTTTCAATCTACTACATTTAACCAGAGTCTATAATAGATTAAAATGATTAGTGCTTCAGGGAGGTGGGGAATTACAGGGAGAGAGAAGTTCAAAAGAAAAAGGACTACATTTTGAAAATGTCTAATTTTTATAATGCATGTACAGTACATCCCCTTTACAATGTGTGTGTGTGTGTACACACACATGTGCGCGCACACACACGCATTCATGTGAAAGTACTATGAGAAAGAGGAAAAATGATAATCTTTGT
This sequence comes from Thryonomys swinderianus, assembly GCA_004025085.1. Classification (NCBI taxonomy): domain Eukaryota; kingdom Metazoa; phylum Chordata; class Mammalia; order Rodentia; family Thryonomyidae; genus Thryonomys; species Thryonomys swinderianus. Next base: position 58,475 of record PVIC010003315.1, read on the forward strand.
TATCTGAGGGTGGTGGTAAATTTTAGGTGCTATGTTGTTTTTCAAAATTTCTGGGTAAAAGAAAAAATCAAATTGGTAAAACACTTTTGCCTACTGCTAAGCAGGCAAGTGGTGGCATCTATGAAAATCCAAATGTATTTCTCGGTTACTACCTCCAAGAAACACTTGTACATAGAGATAAAAAAATATGAGAAATATTGTCAGTGAATATGCTCTATGGGGGGAAACTCCAAACAACTTATGTGTCTATTAGTAGGGAAAACATAAGAAAACAATGTTGCGAGGCCAGAGATCTAGCTCAGTGGTTCTGGCACCTGCCTCGCAAGCGCAAGGTCCTGAGTTCAATTCCTGGAAACCACATACAATGCTGAGTGTAGAGACTCACACCCACCAGCAATCAATACTGCATACCACAGTGCTGGGCGTGGTGGCTCACGCCTGTCATCCCAGCACTCAGGAGGCAGAGGCAGGAGGATTGCTGAGTTTGAGGCTTGCCTGGGCACCACAGTGAGCTCAGGGCCAGCCTGAACTACAAAGCGAGACCCTGTCTCACAAAAAAAAAAAAAAAAAAAAAAAAAAAAAAAAAAAAAAAGAAAGAAAGAAAGAAAGTAAAGGTTCTTTTTCAAGTGTTCCTGATCCACAGTTGGTTGATTTCATGGATATGGATACAGAGGGCCAAGGACGGCAGGAGTTGTCTGGTGCTGTGGTTGGAAAGACAGAAGAAGCACCCAGGACAGCAGATGAGACCCTGTCAGGGTCAATTCCTGTCAGGGTTTGCTCTGGTCCAATGCAGTGGCCCAGGCTGTGTCCAGTGGATGGCAAGAGCCTCTTGTTTCCACAGCCTTTTTGCCAGTTGATGTCTGTACCTGAATCTCTTCTATACCTTTCATTCTGTTGCTTTCTTCTTACTGTTTCTCCATGTCTGCCTGTCTCTTTCATTTCACTTTTTCAAGGTGACCCATAGACTCTCCCTTAAAAGTGTACCCAGCCGGGCCAGAGAGTTAGCTCAGTGGTTCTGGTGCCTGCCTCACAAGTGCAAGGACCTGAGTTCGATCCCCGGTAACTGCATAGAATGCTGGGCGTGGAGACACGCCCACCAACAATCAACACCGCATACCACAGTGCTGGACATGGTGGCTCACGCCTGTAATCCCAGCACTTGGGAGGCAGAGACAGGAGGATTGCTGAGTTTGCGGCGGCTTGCCTGGGCACCATAGTGAGCTCAGGGCCAGCCTGAACTACAAAGCGAGACCCTGTCTCCAAAAAGAAAAATAAAAAGTGTACCCAGCCAACGCTCTGTGTTCACAGCTTCCATATCTGCAGATCCAACCAACAGACTGAAAATACTCATAATTCCTGTCAGTGAGGAAGTGCACGGAGCTAATCTGCTCTTACCCCTAAGGGGCTTGGTACAACACCTAGTTACATAGCACTGATGCTGTCTTAGGTGTCGTGAGTCCTCTAGAGACGATTTAAAGTACACAGGAGTGTGTTGCCAGGTTCTGAGCAGATACTAAGTCTTTCTCTATAAGGCGCTTGAGCATCTTTGGGTCTGGTCACTGACAGGAGTCCTGGCCAGGCCCCATGGACACGAGTGCAAAGCGATGAATTTCGGCTGGTTTGTCAGGACATACGAAACCCTTGCTCACTTGGAAGCAGTGAAGAGCAGCCTCATAGTGATAGGACCCGAAGAAAAGCGGGGTGCGGAGAGTTGGCAGGAACGTGCCCCGGTGGGTGAAAACAGGCTGCTTCTGAAAGTGGGCGATCGGAAACCTCTTGGAAACACAGAGACCCCATGAGTTCATACTATTAAATGTGCCATGAGAAATCTCCAAGCCCCAAATGATGGGGAGAATTAACTTCACCCTAAGCCCAAATGTTATTACTCCTGTTCCATTCCCCAGGTTTAAGCTTCTGTGTCCCGGAGCACCCCGCATCAGGATTAAAGGCCAGCGCGCGGGGCCAGGCCAGTGCTGAGCCCTTCAACAGCAGCTGGAGGGAGCAGCCGAGGTCAACCCGCAGCACACATGGGGCCCACCTGCTGCCCACCTGCCCGTGTGTCACAGGCCTGTATGCCAGGAGGGACCTGGGCTCGGCACAGGCCCTGCCACGTGGCGCTGTGGGGCTTGGAAAGGTTCCGCTCCTCAGAGCTGTAAGAGCCCCGTGCGGTCTTCTGTTCGGTAAGCGTGCGGCAGTCCCTCGTGAGTTACAGAACGGTTTGCAGCTCAAAGCCTTAAGTACGGCGCTGTGCTCGGGTCCAAGGCCGCAGGCAGCTGTTTTCACGGTGACACAGGCGGGGGCAGCTTCTCGCGCCCCTGCTGTTTTCTGCACTTCATTTGCCAAAGATGGAGCGCGTTGCTAGGATTCACGGCATGTGGGTCACCAAGGCTAAAAAGAGCTGCACTGGGCGATGGAGTCCTTCCTGTCTGTGTGCCCCACGTCTCCTGGAGGCTGAGAGCCCCAAAGCACTCTGCTTGGGTTTTACACACCCTGGGGACCGCTGGCACTGCTGGGTACTGCAGGACGGCTCTCTCTGGGCGGGAGGAGGCACTGCCCAGGCTGCGCGTGCCAGGTGCCCTTTGCCTCAGGAGGCTGCATGCTCAGCACAGTCATCCCAAGAACTGAAGGAGCAATGGAGGAGCCGGCCGGCCAGGCTGCTCAGGGCCCAGCCTCCTGCCCAGGCTCAGGTGCTCCTGCGCTCCGCCATCTGGCTTCCTCAGGTCCTGGGCACACTGGGTCTCCTGCTTTACGTCACTGCTTCTTACCCTCCAGGTCAAGGGACAGCCCGGTGATGGCTCCTGTCCCCCCACCGCGGGCACTGTGTGGTCAGGGCATCGTTCACCTCTGTGGGGCCGTTTCCACGGAGCCCCAGCCCCCAGGCGGTGTCACACTCCTGGCCACATCCCTTCCAGGGGGCTGTCTGAGAGTGAGCAAACTCTTCCCACAGCCCCGGCCACCATTAGCTGCCAGGACTCTTTTCCAGGAGTGAACCATTTCCCCCAGAGGAGCACCTTCCAGTGGGGGGGGGGTGAGGGGGGGTGGGCCAGGCTCCCCGGGAGACTCCAGGTGGGGAGTCACAGGAAGAGGACGCCATCTTGCGCAGTTTTGATCAGGAATGAAAAAGCCTGTCCATGAGAGGCTGAGGCGCAGCCTGTGGTGTGATCAGGAAGGGCGGAAGGTATAAGAGGTGGAGCTTTGTGGAAGGAAGTTGGGTCCCAGGGTTTGTGCTCTGATGGGCGTTGGGAGGGGATTGTGAGACTCCTGCCCCCCCCCAGTTCCCAGCCACCCCGAGGTGAGCAGTCTACATGCCCCCAGCGTGGCGTATGGTGCTGCCACAGGCCCACAGGCAACGGAGCCACGCCTGCATTGACAGAGGCCTCTACAGCCATGAGCCAAAATAGACCTTCCCGTTATTATGATGATTTGCTCTGACTTTTATCATAGTGATGAAAACTGCCCCATACATAGTTGTAGTTGGTAGTTTGGCAGTTGTAACCTTGTGCTAGAATTATAAATATACATCTGCAAATATTTAGAAAGTCATCTCCCGGGGGACCCTCGGGAACTGTAACGAGTGAGCACAGTGGTGGCCTGGTGCTGTGCCTCCTGCAGACAAGGAAGACAGTCAGCACTTGGGCCAGGGACACTGTGAGACATTGGGGAAAGCCTGTGTCTGTCCACATACACAGGGGCGTCCCTGGAGCCACAAGGCAGCCTTCAGGGTCACCCCACATTCGTCAGTTTGGGGTTCTGTCCCCGAACGCCACAGACTGCGTGTCCACACAACAGAACTGACTGTAGCTGTAGAGACCAAGGGGTCCTCACGGAGGCCGGTCCCCCCGAGGCCTCTCCTGGCCTACAGACGGCTCCTCCCCGAGCTCACACTCTCTTCCCCTGTGTGTGTGCCTGTGTCTTGGTCTCTCTTTGTGCAGGGACAGCGTGGCTCAGGGACCTCACTCTAACGTGATGACGGTTTCCATAGCTACATTTCCAAGCCCAGCCATACTGGGATGTGACGCTTCGACAGCAGATTGTAGGGGACAGAACTCTGCCCACTCGCCCTGGGCGGGTCCCCGTCCCCTCCCACCGCCGCCCTGCTGTGCATGTACCCGGCTCGGTGTCTCCAGTGTCTTCTCAACTCTTCCGTTTCCTCCCTGGCTGGGAAGTGGGCAGAGCCTGCACCAGCGGGTGGAGAGCTCAGCCGGCTTGGCCTGGCCACCGAGTCTGAGGCCCGGTACGGTGCCAGCCTCACTACCTGAGCCTCCTGCCGGTCCACTGTTCACCTCTGCAGAGGAGCGGGAGCTGAGGGAAGAGCTTCCTCCGCAGGGGCCTCGGGTCTGGGTTTGGTGGTCTCTGAGCTGCTCTACACAGGCTTCTCACAGTTCTCACTGTCTTAGCCATGCTGCCAGTGCCGCAAGGACTGCCTGTCGCTGCGCTGAGTCAGTGGGCACAGCCCTCCTTCCTGTCTCACCTGCCGAGACGGGGAGGATCAGGTCTGCGGCCGCCTGGACCCTGGCAGCGTCTCCTGCGCATCGCCGCCTCTTTCTCCTCGCACTGAGCTCAGGTGCGTGCGGAAGGCCAGGGCCAGGCGAAGCCCCGTTACGGAGAAACAAAATACAAACTCACACATGCACGGTGGGTGCAAAGTTTCAGCAGAGGCCACACATGCCAGGGGCCAAGTTTGAGTGTCTCGTGGCTTCAGAGGGGCCAGCAGCTGCAGTGGCCCCAGGGCTGCGGGATCAGGGCTGGATACACGCTGCCCCGATGTTGTTTTTGGCCAGCGCTAGACAAGCCTCAGGTGTCCGCTGAGCGCCTGCCACGTGCCGACGCACCGTGGAGAGTGACAGCCACTGACGCTGGAATCTGAGCACCAGGCGGGAGGGAGCTGCCTGTTCCACCGAGTCAGGCGGCACGGGGCGCGGCGGGGGGACACCCTCCTGTCAAGGGTGACCCTGTCATCTCTCCCTGCTGCAGCTCCGTTGTGAGGCTGTGATAGTTAAAAAGAAACCACAATTTGTGTGTGCAAAACCCGCCAGACGCCCACCTTTTTCTGTGACGGAACCTAATGACTGTGCGTTCTCCGTCAGGAAGCGGGTGAGTGGAAGAGCTAGGCCCGGAGCCGTGACAAACCGGAGCGAGCTCTGAATGCTGATGGGTGACACACGACCCATTGCTCTGCGCCAGACGTGAGAGCAAAACTCCGGAAGGTTCTGGAGATGAGCGTTTCAGAGAAGAAGCGACCTTGGTGGACTTGCTCTGTCAGATGCCCTGAGAGCCCACGCCCAGCACGAGCCTCCCACCTCGGAGAGGGTGGGATTGCAGAACTGTAGAAATGTTACCAGCTTCTCAAGCTTAAATGAGAAACTCAAGTATGAATGAATTAAAGAACAAAAGAAAAGACAGATAACAGGAAACAGGGAGACAGATCTTTCACAAAAGAACTAGGAACCGGAGAGAGAGCTGGGGAGGAAGGCAGGGAGGGGTGCGAGGAGATTTAGGGCGTGCTTCGTACATGTACTAACTCCACACAGAAGCACAGCCATTGTGACTGCACACAGGCGCTAATGAAGGATCCCAGGAGAGAGAAGGGAGAGGGCCAGGGGGCTGAGCAGGGCGGGGGCCAGGGCACCCAGGGAGTGACACTGGGCAGGTCTCTTCTGTGGGTGGCCTGCGGGGCCTCATCATCTCCCGCACCGCAGCAGGAGTTAGCCTTAAATAGAAAGCACAGTCTGCCCCGCCCCTGACCGGTGACCCCGCCCCTGACCGGTGACCCCGCCCCTGGCCCGTGACCCCCGTCCCTGACCCGTGACCCCGTCTACCCCCTCAGCTGCCACCACCAGACCTGGAGCAGCTGGTGCAGACCTCCCTGGGTTGAGGAGCCGGGCACAGCTCAGTGAGTGAGTCCTGACTGGTGCCCAGGATGCAGCTTGTTTTCATCTGCCACCCCAGGGCTTTTCTTGCTCTGAGCAAGGCCATAGGTAGCTGCCAACGGAAGGACATTCCCACCAAGCTCTCGGGGCACATCTCAGGGTGACTCAGGAAGAGCAGTTCAGCTGAGAGCTGCGGATCTTACCGCTGACACTGAGAAGGAAGCAGGTGGCTGTACCAGTCCAGAGACAGCCCTTTCCAGCAAGCCTGGCACCCTGGACAACTCACTGGCAGTCCACGATGCCCACAACACACTAACGAAGCACCTGTCCACGCAAGAGGGAAACAAGTGCAGGAGTGGGTAGAGGCTTAGTATCTCGACATATCAAAATGGCATTAGTAGCCATTAGTTTAACTCATGATGACGATATAATAGCCCAGATTGATACGCATCTGTGCTCATAGCATTCACCTCATTCCCCTCCCTCTGTGCTGACACCACAGGGACACACTAGTGTCTACGCCTCCTGCTTACTCCTCTACACCCTCGGTCTATACCAGCTGCTTGGACCCCACCTAGACCCTCCCGTCTCCCAGCCACCTGCGCCCCACTGTCAGCGTCCACTGTCTACTCCTCGCCTCTACCCTGATACCCACGTCTTACCGTTTGCACAGGGTAGATCCCGGCGGGCGTCGTCAGAACCCACGGGGACTCCAGGGAAGAGCCTGTCATGTGCACAGGACTCTCCCGAGGGCCCTGGGGACGCCAACTCCAGGAAATTCCAGGCACGGGTGACCAGCGTCACTGCTCCTGGGACCACACTTGAGTGGGAAGAACTGGATGCTTCTTTGGCTGGAGGAGCCAGTGTGGGCTCAGTCCTTTTGCCCCAAGGCAGTGGTCCTCAGCCTTCTTGGCAGCAGGAACTGGTTTGGGGAAACACTTCTCCCACTGTGGGGCGATGGGGATGACTCCCAGGACGGGCAGCCTAGATCCCCCCACGCAGATCCCCGCAGGGTGCACGCCCGTGAGAGTCTCATGTCCTGCTGGCGCTCATTCAGCATTGCCAGTGGCTAGAAATACAGGCACAGCTTCTCCGGCTCACCCGCCCTCAGCCCTGCGCCAGTGGGCCTGGGCCGGTGTTGTCCGTGCCCTCTGCCCCAGAAGGCACTGCCACAGCCAGCTCCACAGCTCTGCCAACGAGCTTCCCACTTCATGGCCTGCTTCTTCTCTGCTAGCCTTGGCACCTTCTGCTGGGGAAGCCTGTGCCCATTTTGCCTGCCGAATGGTGCCCGAGAATGCATCCTTCTGGGACAATGAAGTGTCCAGGGAATCTGCTGAGGGCTGCGCAGGGACTCCCTTTCCTTCCCGCAAGGCGCTCTTCTCCCTCCTGCTGCAGCAGCAGGTAAGCAGGCTGATTTTCAAGCATGAGAATAAAAACGCCACCCACCGGATGGCGTGGGGTGAACCGCCAGGTGGACCCAGGCCCTTTCTGAGCTCCTCACATTCAGGCTTCTCGCTACCTTAGGAAAGTACCTCAACCCTTACTTCTCACTTTGTAGCTCTCTGTCTATGCTGTCGAATGAGTTTCTAACCAATAATCCCCATTGGGGATGTCTTTGGCCCAAAATGAGAAAAACTTCTCCCCCAAAATCTACCCCAATAGGATAAGATGTGCTTTAGAAGTATGGAACGTTGACTGCGAGTGGGCCTGATCAGCATACTTGGTGACAAATATCTAGCTGAATTTGGGACTTGGGGAAAATAGAGAGTTGCTTCTGAGTAGAAAAAATACTCGTGGATTACAATTGAGAAACTGAAAAACTGTAATGAGGGAAAGCAAGGGGACAGTGTTCCAAGGACCACCTGTATGCCAGGTGCTTCCGATATTACCCCCGAGTCCCGCAAAGGCCCTGGGAAGAGTGGTTCCCACTGCAGTCACAGGTGAGCAGCAGACAGGTGTTTGTTTCGCTGCAAACTCAGGCCACTTCCTGTCTGCGCCTCTGACTCACCTACAGCCCTCCCACAGCCTCAGGAAGGCCCCAGCGTGTGGTCACATGGTTTCGATTACCATATTCATAAAAGAGCATTAAAATTACTCTGGCTTTGTGACATATTGCCCCCATATTTAGTGGCTTAAAATAATAATAACCAGACTTAGTCTCCCTGTCTAGATGAGGTGGTTTATACTTGTCTCTCCTTCCTAGCAAGTCCAACTACACACATTAGGAATAACATTGAGGACTAGCAAAGGAGAGCTTGAGAGGGTGAGATGAAAAACAAACCGGTTAGAACGCTGGGACAGTACAAACGGTACAGGCACGGACTGGTTCCTCCCTCCCATGTGGGAAGATGACCTCGACCCAGCATAACCTGCTGTGCGTACATGGTCAAGATAAGCTCATCCTTTCATAAACTAGAGGGACCCACCAGCAGCACTGTGTCAGCCCAGAAGAAATGTGAGCATGTTGACCAGAAGGCCAGATGCTTGGCGGCAGCCAATGAAGTACTTTCCTTCCCCACTACATCTGAGAGTCCCCAACACATCTGGAGACCCCAGGCAGCCTGCATACGGGAGAGGAGTCTGCAGCAGTGAAGAGAACCCCACGATGTTGGGAGCTCAGTCCAGGAAACTTCCTGCTGAAGTCTAAAATAGGTACACCAGGCTGGGGGGGCTATGAAGGAGCCGGGGTTCATACTAAGTGCTCTCCCCACCACCGTGAATGCCCAGCTCACTGTAGCTTTGCAGGCTGGTAGCCTGAAACCCGTGCATGTGAAGCTGCCTACTTTGCTCTTGTTGCCCAGGGTGTTTTTGCTACGAGGGGGTCTCCTTGAGTTGCGTGTGAATTTTCTGTGCTCAGTTTTTGAGACCTGAGAAGAATACTGCTGATATTTTGATTGGAATTACATTAAGTCTGGATATGAGTTTTGGAAGTATGGCCATTTTGGCAATATTTATCCCGCCTATGCAGGCACAGAGGACGCCCTTCCATTTTGTGGTGTGCTAATAACAATAAAAATTAAAAATAAAGGCCTTGCTCAGGCAGCACTTTCTTCCTGGGCTGTTGACTCCTCCCGTCCCTCCCGAGCAGTCGGGCCAGAGGAAGTGCCTTCTGCTCTCTCAGGTCACACCTGCTGGGAGCGGTAGGAGCCTCAGCCATGTGAGAAAAGCCAAGCGGACTGAAAAAGCTCAGTGAAGGCTCTGGAAATGAGACGTCATGGCAACCACAGCCCACAGAAGTAGGTCGCACCTGCACTGCTGAACCTAAACAGGGAGGCTGCCTGCGAAAATAAAAAGTTTCAGTAGAACCTGGAGTTTCCTAACATAAGCGCCAAAATTTCAGACTACAGTAGAAAAATCATCCATCATACTAAACTCCAGGAAAACTGCAACTCATGTGAAAATAAAAACAAACAAAACTGAACCAAAAAAAAATGGATGCTAATACTGAGTAGCATCAAAAATTAGAATTACTTGATAGAAATTTTTATAGCTACTATGATTAATAATTAATTACAGGTCCTTTAAAAGAAAAGAAAAAATAGAAAATCCCAGCAAAGAAATACATTATTCAAAAAGCCAAAGCTACTTAGAGAGCTAAAACAATCAGACAAATAAAAATTTGCTGGATGGATCAGATAGATCAGAGTGGCAAAGGGTAGAATCAGTGAAGCAGAGGTGGCCGGTAGGATTTACTCAATCTGAGAAATGGAGAGGAAACAAAGACTAGTTAAATCTCCGAGACCAAAGATGCAGTATAGCATCAGGTTCTTAGAAAAAGGAGAGAAAGAATGGTCTGACAGACAGCAAATAAGTTCATGAAGGCATCATCCAACATCACCAGCTATTTGTGAAATACAAGGAAAACCACAGTGAGATAGTGCTACACACTCATCAGAATATCTAAAATTGAAAATGCTGATAAAGAGTATGACGGTGTAGAAAATCCGAGGCCCCCATTTCCTCAAGGAAACGCTGAATCAAAAACACATATTCGGGCCGGAGGGTTAGCTCACTGGTTCCGGCGCCTGCCTCGCAAGCGCAAGGTCCTGAGATCGATCCCCGGTAACCACATATAATGCTGGGCATGGAGACACACCCACCAACAATCAACACGGCATACCACAATGCCAGGCGTGGTGGCTCACGCCTGTCATCCCAGCACTCGGGAGGCAGAGACAGGAGGATTGCTGCGTTGCGGCGGCTTGCCTGGGCACCATAGTGAGCTCAGGGCCAGCCTGAACTACAAAGCGAGACCCTGTCTCAAAAAGCAAAAAAAAACACATGTTCCTCGGGCTGGGGATTTAGCTCAGTGGTTCTGCTGCCTGCTTTGCAAGTACAGAATTGTGAGTTCAAGCCCCAGTACTGAAAACAAACAAACACGCAAACAACAGCAAACACACGTACCGAAGTAGTTTTGTGGGAACTCTGCAGTCAGTTAGAATCCTAAATGAAACAACCAAGCAACAGCTAAGCAGGACAAACTGCACTCTAAAGGGCAGGAAATTGCAGGTGATTGTGCCTGCCTTCGGCCCATCTTCCCCCCCTAGGGCAGCGCAGTTCGGTGAGGAGAAAGCTGCCTAATTCCTGGCGCTTCCCTCAGGGCAGAAGGAAGAGAACTGAATCCCGCGGTGCTTTGACTGTCTGGAGGCCGCCAAGGGTGGGCTTCCGTCCTCCCGGACTCGGCCTCTGTGGGCACAGGGCGTGCGCTGCTGGGAGGCTGTTCCAGGGCAGGGCTGCCGTGGAGATGGCAAGAGGTGACAGGCAGGAATATAAGACCCTGCTAAGAAGCGAAGGGGAGGTAAATATCCAGAAACTAATCCCAAACAAACACAGGCCTCTAAATGACTTGACAGTTATCTTAAAACAATTGTCTCAAATATGTTCAGTGAACTATACAGGAAAACATGCCCAAAGAAATAAATAAAGTCAGGGAAATGAGATAGGAACAAAATGAGAAAATCAGCAAAGAGGTGGAAATTATAAAGAAAAAGAGAACCAAATAGAAACACTGGAACTGAAAAATACAGTAACCAAATTGGAAAATGCACTATTGGGAGTTAACAGCAGACGTGAAGATGCCAGGAAAATATTAGCAATCTTAAAGAAAGGTTGTTTAAAATGAGAAAGAGGGCAGGAGATTTAGCTCAGTGGTTCTGTTGCCTACCTAGCAAGTGCAAGGTCCCTGGTTCGATTCCCACTAACCACACACCACAGTGCCAGGCGTGGTGATTCACACCTGTAATCCCAGCACTCTGGAGGCAGAGGCAGAGGCAGAGGCAGAGGCAGGAGGATTGCTGAGTTCCAGGTTTGTCTGGGCTACATAGTGAGCTCAGGACCAGCCTGA